>JAVKPL010012618.1:0-63037 GCA_032173675.1 Gastrolobium villosum | reverse complement strand
GACTAGCCCAGATCCAGTCAGAGCTGTTGATCGCGTAGTCACAGATCTACGCCGTTCAAACCCTCGCATAGAAGATCGGCAACCGGTGGAGATTGCCCCTACCGGAATCCCTATGAACCCAAATTCAACAATGGGGGTACCGAGATTCGGCCTGCAAAGACCACGGCAAGTGGAGCAAGCAGATCTGGGTCTTAACCAGACGACTCGGATGCCTAGGCATTTGAATACACAAGATATGCAAGCAAATGGCGACGCGGCTGCAATGCACCGACCCCTGCAACGCAGCCCGGATAACGTTGCCGGAATATACAGGAGGAAATACAACAGGGGGTTGTACAATGACAGTCCCTTCTCAAATGAAATAGTGGAGGCTCCCTATCCAGACAACTTAAACCTATCCGAACTGATCAAATATGATGGCACCCAAGATCCGCAGGTGCATCTGGATGCATTTGACACGGCTATGTATATCAAGGGCATCGAAGAGCCTTTGATTACTAGGCTCTTTGCAACAACATTAACGGGGGCGGCACAAACATGGTTTTCATCCTTACCGGCGGGGTCCATCCGATCTTTCGAAGAATTCGGAGGGCGATTCTTGTTGAACTTTGCCACCAGCAAGAAACAACCAAAATCAGAATTTGCCTTGGGCAAAATCAAACAGCAATCCGGAGAGACACTGCAAAGGTACCTCGATCGATTCAAACTTGCTGCCCTACAGGTGCCTGGATTATCCGAAAATGTTCATTTACATCTGGTGATTGCCGGCCTACATGGGAGCTCTAGACTGGCAAAGTCGATCTATAAGGACCCACCCCGGACCTTGGTCGAATTCAACACGCGTTCTAAGAAATACTTAGAACTCGAACAGATGGAGCTAGAGAATGTTGACCAGAAACATCATCCGGGTCAATCAGATAAGCCGGGGCCCAGAAAGCCAGGAGACTCGCGGGGGAAAAAGCCAGAAGAACGGTTCCCAACTCGAGGGCGGTATGAGAAATATGCTCTGTTAAACGCTCCTCGATCGCAGATTTGGCGCGAGGTGGCCTCCACCGAAATGAAGACCGTTGAAAAACCCCGGCCATTACAGCATCCAGCCGGCCTGGACCAATCACGGTACTGTGCATTCCATGACGGCCCAGGGCATTCTACAGATGAATGCTGGGACCTTCGGGATGCCATTGAGAAATATATCCGGGAAGGAAAATTGCGTCAATACCTCATCCGCACTCAGGGATGGAGAAATCGGAAGAGGAGAGGAGGCAAATTTGTCAATCAGTCTAATGAGAATAAAAAATTTAAAGAGGACAATCGCAGCAATAAGCAAGCTCGCGATGATGACGAATTCCAGGAGCCGGAATTCGAATGCAATGTTATCAGTGGCGCGTTTGGTGGAGGCGGCGATACTATGAATGCCCGGCGAAAGTACCTCAGGGAGGTGCTCTCCATCAGAGAGCGTCCTAGGTTCAAAGAAGAAGAGCCAGAACCACCGTTACTATATTTCACAAGGAAAGAATTGGACGACGTGATACCAGGCCACGTAGACGGGTTGGTCATCACTGGGACGTTGGTGAACTGCAAGGTCAAAAAAATCTTCTTAGATAATGGAAGTTGCGCTGACGTCATCCTATGGCAGGCCTTTAAAAAAATGAATCTTGACGAAGAAGATCTCAGGCCCTGTAACACAGCCTTAATTGCTTTTAATGGGCAAGACACCATACCCAAAGGGTACATTGATTTGCGGTTGACATTAGGCACCAAGGAGGCATACAGATCTGAAAGGGTGAGATTCATCGTGGCCGACTTCCCTTCGGAGTACAACATGATCCTGGGGAGGCCGACCATCCATGATTGGGACATGTTGGTGTCCACCAAGCACCAAAAGCTCAAAATGATTTCTAAACAGGGTACGGTGCTCACTATAGCTGGAGACCAGAAGGAGTCTAGGGACTGCTATTTCAGATCTGTTCGAATGGTGACAAGGGATCCCAGCATTTCTACTGGAATCAGCCAGCCTGGTAACAAACCCCCTCCACACAGATCGGTTCACATGGTAGACTTCGATATGCGAGATGAGGAGCAGATGCCACGACCAGAACCCTTGGCTTCTTTACCATCACCACATTAGATAACCAAGTCGTATATTGTATTTCTCTAATGAACCCTGCTTCTAGTAGTTCTTTTACATGATCTTCCAGCACTTGACGTCGCTCCGAGCTGAGATTTCGCTTCTTTTGGGCTACCGGCTTTGATCCCGGATACACAGAAAGTTTGTGGCAACAAAAACTCGGGTCCACCCCAGGGATGTCAGATGACCTCCACGCGAAAACATCGTGGTTACGGCCCAGACATGCAACCAGGCTCTGCTTGTCGTCTGTATCTAGGTCCTTGCCTATTTTAGTATCCTGCCCCGGTTCTCCAATATTTATAGTTTCCAGCTCACCCTCTGGTTCTGGTCGTGGCATCTGCTCCTCATCTCGCATATCAAAGTCGACCATGTTAACCGATCTGTGTGGAGGGGGCTTGTTACCCGGCTGGCTGATTCCAGTAGAAATGCTGGGATCCCTTGTCACCATTCGAACAGATCTGAAATAGCAATCCCTAGACTCCTTCTGGTCTCCAGCTATAGTGAGCACCGTACCCTGTTTAGAAATCATTTTGAGCTTTTGGTGCTTGGTGGACACCAACATGTCCCAATCGTGGATGGTCGGCCTCCCCAGGATCATGTTGTACTCCGAAGGGAAGTCGGCCACGATGAATCTCACCCTTTCGGATCTGTATGCCTCCTTGGTGCCTAATGTCAACCGCAAATCAATGTACCCTTTGGGTATGGTGTCTTGCCCATTAAAAGCAATTAAGGCTGTGTTACAGGGCCTGAGATCTTCTTCGTCAAGATTCATTTTTTTAAAGGCCTGCCATAGGATGACGTCAGCGCAGCTTCCATTATCTAAGAAGATTTTTTTGACCTTGCAGTTCACCAACGTCCCAGTGATGACCAACCCGTCTACGTGGCCTGGTATCACGTCGTCCAATTCTTTCCTTGTGAAATATAGTAACGGTGGTTCTGGCTCTTCTTCTTTGAACCTAGGACGCTCTCGGATGGAGAGCACCTCCCTGAGGTACTTTCGCCGGGCATTCATAGTATCGCCGCCTCCACCAAACGCGCCACTAATAACATTGCATTCGAATTCCGGCTCCTGGAATTCGTCATCATCGCGAGCTTGCTTATTGCTGCGATTGTCCTCTTTAAATTTTTTATTCTCATTAGACTGATTGACAAATTTGCCTCCTCTCCTCTTCCGATTCCTCCATCCCTGAGTGCGGATGAGGTATTGACGCAATTTTCCTTCCCGGATATATTTCTCAATGGCATCCCGAAGGTCCCAGCATTCATCTGTAGAATGCCCTGGGCCGTCATGGAATGCACAGTACCGTGATTGGTCCAGGCCGGCTGGATGCTGTAATGGCCGGGGTTTTTCGACGGTCTTCATCTCGGTGGAGGCCACCTCGCGCCAAATCTGCGATCGAGGAGCGTTCAACGGAGCATATTTCTCATACCGCCCTCGAGTTGGGAACCGTTCTTCTGGCTTTTTCCCCCGCGAGTCTCCTGGCTTTCTGGGCCCCGGCTTGTCTGATTGACCCGGATGATTTCTCTGGTCCACATTCTCTAGCTCCATCTGTTCGAGTTCTAAATATTTCTTAGAACGCGTGTTGAATTCGACCAAGGTCCGGGGTGGGTCCTTATAGATCGACTTCGCCAGTCTAGAGCTCCCATGTAGGCCGGCAATCCAGATGTAAATGAACATTTTCGGATAATCCAGGCACCTGTAGGGCAGCAAGTTTGAATCGATCGAGGTACCTTTGCAGTGTCTCTCCGGGTTGCTGTTTGATTTTGCCCAAGGCAAATTCTGATTTTGGTTGTTTCTTGCTGGTGGCAAAGTTCAACAAGAATCGCCCTCCGAATTCTTCGAAAGATCGGATGGATCCCGCCGGTAAGGATGAAAACCATGTCTGTGCCGCCCCCGTTAATGTCGTTGCAAAGAGCCTAGTAATCAAAGGCTCTTCGATGCCCTTGATATACATAGCCGTGTCAAATGCATCCAGATGTACCTGCGGATCTTGGGTGCCATCATATTTGATCAGTTCGGATAGGTTTAAGTTGTCTGGATAGGGAGCCTCCACTATTTCATTTGAGAAGGGACTGTCATTGTACAACCCCCTGTTGTATTTCCTCCTGTATATTCCGGCAACGTTATCCGGGCTGCGTTGCAGGGGTCGGTGCATTGCAGCCGCGTCACCACTTGCTTGCCCATCTTGTGTATTTAAATGCCTAGGCCTCCGAGTTGTCTGGTTAAGACCCAGATCTGCTTGCTCTACTGGCCGTGGTCTTTGCAGGCCGAATCTCGGTACCCCCATTGTTGAATTTGGGTTCATAGGGATTCCGGTAGGGGCAATCTCCACCTGTTGCCGATCTTCTATGCGAGGGTTTGAACGGCGTAGATCTGTGACTACGCGATCAACAGCTCTGACTGGATCTGGGCTAGTCATCTGCCGGATCCGGGCCTCTAGCTCGTGGATCTGCCTTGCATCCGCCTGTCTCTGCAGCTCGCTCCGGCGCTCCCACTCCTCCATCCGGCGCAGGAGGGCATCCATGGCCAGATTCGGGCCTTGTCGGCCAGGTTCATCGATGGGCTGCAACCCCTGCATATATGGTGCATCAGGGTTGCAGGCTGGAGTGGATTCGGAGTCGGAGTGTACCTCACTAATGTGCACGGCATCTGGATCTGGGTCTGCAGGCTGGAGTGCTGCTTCCCGATCCTCCTCCTGATTGGATGTCAGAGGGGGACGGAAACCACTCCTTGTGGCTCTCACCATTGCTCTTTTTGATAATTCGTGGGTTCGATTCCCACAGACGGCGCCAATGTTCTGCCTGTTGGCAGATGTGTCCAACGTAGGTTGGATGATTGATCTTGGATACGAGTGTTTCTCTCTAGATGCCTATAGATTAGGTATCTGGGAGGAACGTGGATCACTGACACTGACCTAGGCGTATGCCTTCAAGGTGTGTGTGTGTGATCTACAGTGTTTGGGATTAGAAAATGTGTACCTTACTGCTCTGCTTTACCTGCCTTATATAGCCCGGCTCTAGGGTTTGGTGGCTGGCCGAGGTGCAATGTGGGCTTCGGGCCGAGGTGCATAGTGGGCCTAGGTCTAGCCCATATATATTATATTTATTATTCAATAATTTAAAAAAAAAAAATTAAAGCTAAACTTATAATACCCTTCAATCTTGGAAAGAAACATAATATATCTCAAATGTTTATATTAAACTCAATAAAATCGTAATCGTAATCTAACGAATCTAATAGTTGGAACTCAAAATGCAACGCAACGTAACCTTTGAAGTTTTTTTGAGTCTTTGCAACGAGTATTGAAGTGTCGGGAAGTGTCGAAGTATCAGTGAGTACACGACACTAGGGGTGTTAACGGGCCGAGCCGAGCTGAGCTTTGGTCTTAACGGGCCAAGTCTGTATTTAAACGTGTCAGATTGGTCTTAGCCTGTTACCTATTACGAATATAATATTGGCCTGTGGCCTGATTTATTTACAAAAATTAAAAGTATGTGTGAAGCCCGTCTTAGTCTGTTAGCATGTTAAAAAATAAAAATAAGAAAACAGAATTCCACAAAAAAGTAATTTCCAGATAGAAACCTTAGCTTCCAATTTGCAACAGTAATTTACAAAGTCTACAATAAATAAATAAAAATTAGAGTGAGAGAAGGTAGATAACAGATTATATTATCTTTGCCCATTATAAAAAAAAGTGCCAACAAAAGTAAAAAATAAATTGACACAAACGAGTAATGCACGGTGGAGCGAATGAGTTTTTGGGTGAAATGGATTGAGGAGAAAGAGAGGACTATTACAAGTAATATAAAAAACATAAAATAATATACTAGGCCAGCCTGAGATGCTTTAAACCCGAGCATTTGAATTGGAGCCTGAGATCTTTTTATTAAACGAGCTTTTATACAAGTTCTAGCCTAGTGTAAATAACAAATTTTAGACATGTAAGCTCAAGTCTTCACGAGCCGAGCTAAAGGTTCCTGAAAGGCCTGGTCTATTTAGCATCCCTATACGACACGTCAGAATTTTCTTGAAGTGTCGATGCTTATAGCAGCTATTATACGCAATTATGAAAGAAGAATCATGGATAGGTAGTAGTTATCCTGGAGGTGATTATAGTTGCAGGCGATTGCATTGGGTAATGGCGGTCGTGACTCATGAGTTCGGTCTTAGCCGAAATATTAAGTGCAAGCCACACAACAAAGTAATTTGAATAAGGGGCCTGAACTAGGTAAAGGGCTTAAGTGTAGGCCCAAGAAGAGATCAAGGTTTAACCCGGTAAAAATATTTTCTATATTATGTATATACCGAGTATTTAATATATATTTTTATCAAATATGAAAAAAGTTAATTTATTTATATTATTTTTATTTTTATGATTAGTTTTTCTCATATTATATGGGCAATATTTGTCTCAAGTCACTAAAGATCTATGTAGCACTGACACGACACGCGACACATGATACGATACGACACGACACTCCAACACGTCAATCTTAAAAAATTATGAATTTCAACATGTTGGGACACGTTTTAATATTAAATAATATTTTTAAATTATATAGTGTATATTTCATTTAATATTCAATAATTTAACAAAAAATAAAAAAAATTAATAATACCCATCAAAATATTATCTTTCAACTTTCCTTTCCAATCCAAAACCACATAAGAAAAATTGATTCAAAGTCGGAATCCAAGGTGTTACATAAAGGGATAAAAAAGTTAAAAATAAAAAAAATCTGATGTAACCAATGGCAACAACAGCAAAAAAATTCACCGACACCCAATACCAAAAATTTTAGCAGTGTTCTTCACAAAAGGCAAAAACATAAACTAAGAATACACTGTAAAATAAGAACATCAAGAACACAATCAAACGTTATAAAAGGTGGAAGCTTTAATAAAAAAACAAGAACTGGGATGAAAGAGTGAGAGATTAGGGAGGAGAAGACACGGTAAGAGCGTAACAGGAATGACAACGATGGTGCTGAGATGATCTATTATTTACTTAAAGGAAAAAGAAGGGAGAAAATTGATACGATCATGTAGAAGCTTTACTAATATATTTTAATTTTCTAAAATTAACTATTTTAAAAAAATAATTTTTTTAAAAAATTTAAAAATTTTATGAAAATGCCATTTGACCGTGTCGAAGCGTGTCAGAACATGTCGGACTCGGTCAAATTCGCGTAATAAAAAAACAATAACTGGGATGAAAGAGTGAGAGATCAGATCAGATTAGAGAGAGATTAGGGAGGAGGAGACACGGTAAGAGCATAACAAGGAATGACAACGATGGTGCTGAGATAATATATTATTTACTTAAAGGAAAAAGAAGGGAGAAAATTGATATGATCATGTAGAAGCTTTACTAATATATTTTAATTTTTTAAAAATAACTTTTTTTAAAAAAAAAAACTTAAAAAAATTTAAAAATTTTACGAAAATGCCATTTGACCATGTCGGAGCGTGTCAAAACGTGTCGGACTCGGTCAAATTCGCGTGTCGGAATGGTCAACGTGTCAGAAAAAGTTGACCGCATGTCCGATACTGTGTCGGAGTGTGTCTCCGTGTCGGACACTGACTCTCCCTGTTTTTTGGAGTGTTCGTGCTTCCTTGCTGAAGATAGAAAACCATTCCTACACACTCAATCAAAAGGTGGAACCCATCAGGAGAGAGGGAAAAAAAAGAAATATCAGGTTAACTCTATTATGGATGTGAGTGTAGGAGAGAGTTTCATTTTCCTATTACATAAGAGTATTTATATATATATATATATATATATATATATATATATATATATATATATATATATATGGACTTATCATTTCTCAAACTGTCGGAGATAACTTTATCTCCTGCTACTAAATCATAACCGTACAGAGATGGATCAATGGTGATAAAGGAAGAGAGAGAAAAGGGGAATATTAACCATTCAAAGGTGAATCAATAAATATAAGGAAATAAATAATCAAAAAGACGTAGTTTTGCAGGGGCCGGAGATAAACTTATCTCAAGCAGCTTGAGAAATGTTTTTATCTATATATATATATATATATATATATATATATATATATATATATGGGCAAGTTATATTTAAAAAAAAAATTGTTTACAAACTACATTATATTCTCCCGCGAGAATACTAACTTTTACAAACTACACTATGTTCTCCTGGGAGAATACACTGTAATTTGTAAGAAAAATCTAAAAAATTTATAAATGGATCTTGTCCCATATATATATATATATATATATATATATATATATATATATATGGATAAAGTATGTGCCATTTTAAATGATGTAAAATTGTGTCATTTTAAGAGAGAGAAATAGATAGATAAAGGAGGAGAGAGAGTTGACCAAAAAAATAAAGATAAGGATATCATCTCTTTGTAAGAGTGAAAATGAGCTCGTTCTTGTGTACTACCTTCATCAAATAATGAAAAGGATGTGAATGAGACCAAGACACAAGTCCATAAGCAAGTTAAGGGGCTTTTTGACCATTATAACCTTTTATTAATAATTAATTACCAAATTGACCTTCATTATAAACTATTTCGAAAATTTAACCCCCTCAAAAAGCATAACACCAATCTGCCCATGTTTGACCGTTGACCACCAAGTCTACCTGGGTACACCCCTCCCTACCCGGGTGTTTTTTGAAATTTTTTGCCTACCCGGGTAAGGAGGGGTGTACCCGGGTATTTTTCTTGGCATCTGGGAAATTGCTTGAATTATTTACCTGGGTAGGGAGAGGTGTACCCGGGTAAATTTCGCAGTTTGGAATTGGACAAAAGTTGTTGAAGAGCTCCAGGATTTCCAGATGGGGAATAAAAATCTGACGGAGAAGATCAAACAGATAAGTTTGGAAAAGAGGAAAGCAAGTATTTTGAGTGTTACTAAGTTCTAGGATGTCTTCAAGGATGCTTCAAAATCCATCCATGATTTTGCAAAACCATTAATTAGCTTGATGAAAGCTTCAGGTTGGGACCTTGACAAGGCTGCAAACTCCATTGAGAATGCTGTTGTTTATTCCAAAAGGTGTGATAAGAAGTATGCTTTTGAGGCATACATTGCACGCAGAATGTTTCATGAAGTTGCATTAACTTATGATGTGAGTGATATCATGAAGTTTGTCAAGAAAATATCTTCTTCTTGTTCATCCGAAAATGGAAGAATCATTCTTTGGCAATTTGGATCACGAAGTTTCATAATGAGTGGCAAGCATCCAAGAACACAATTCTATCAATTATTTACAAAAATGGCAAAATGGGTTTGGGTTTTTCTAGGATCTGCAGTTTCAGTAGATCCTGATGGAACCCTGTTTTCTGTGAACAGAGGAAGCATGTTCTCGAGCTTGTACATGGAATATGTTGAGGAAGAAAAAGAGAGTGCAATTCTTTCGGATGAAGAACGAGCTACCTATAAAGTTCAGTTTATGATTACACCTGGGTTTAGAATTGGACAAATAACTACGGGAGACATTTTTTTCCCGGGTACACCCCTCTCTACCCGGGTAAATAATTCAAGGATATTCCAGATTCAAGAAATATACCCGGGTATTCCCCTCCCTACCCGGGTAGACAAAAAATTTCAAAAAATACCCGAGTAGGGAGGGGTGTACTTGGGTAGGCTTGGTGATCAACATTCAAATAGGGGCAAATTGGTGTTATGTTTTTTTAGGGAATTAAATTTTTAAAATAGTTCATAATGAAAGTCAATTTAATAATTAATTATTAATTATAAGTGATGTACTTACACGACCATGTCCGACTAACTATTTGATTTTTCAATCAGCTCAATATCTCTGTCATTGTCTCAGGGACAATGACCAATTGATTTTTCAATGCACCGAATCAGCGAAACCAACTTGCACATCGCCACTTTAGCCATCTTTTATGTTTCCCAATATCTCCCTTCGTTAATTACCATGTCTTCAACTCAAGGTTACGGCACATTTGTTTTGTTTAAAATCATATTTTTGCATTTTTAACTTCTTTTTAATTAGTTTTTGAATTATTTTTCTCTAATTTATTCATCTAACTTTTTCAGAAAAACACACTCCGTTATTACGGTCCCTATTATTGTCATCCTGAAGTTCCATTTAGTTTTAAGGAAAATAATCACTTACATGCATCTCAACTTGAAATTGTACAGGTCAATTACTTTATTGTTCTCCGTGTCAATCATTAATTTTTATCCATCTAATTATTATAGTTTATTAAGTTATATCTATTAATTAATTATTAATTTCAAATAAATCATAACAGTTAAATAGACAAAAATCAACGACTGAAATATATTTAATTTAAATTAGAGTCAAAAGATCATGCCTCATATATTTATATATAAGATAGGTTATTTTTATACATGTATAAAAATAAGAAGTATCATATCAATCTTTGATTAACTTTATTTTTTCCCACTCCATTTTGTCAACAAATAAATATGCCGGCACTCATGCGTTTTCTCCAATTCATCTTATGTAGATTCACTAGATTTCTTCTTTAATATGAATTTATATTGCATATTACTATTATTATAATTTAATATGAATTTTCTTCTTTAGATATTTTTTCAAGTAATATGTATTAGTATTCAATACCATTGCATAAGTAACCAGGACCATATCAGCCGTGTAAAGAGTTGTCAAAATGAGGTACTTAATTCCATTAGACCCTAGCTCAGGTGGATTTGCACCAAAAAGCCCGGAGGGTCAAATGACCCTCTATAATAAAAGCTTGTTTTTTGACCACTTTAGTACTGTTTGCAATTACATATATGAAATTGGTATCTGAACGGGACAAATTACCGTCTAGGGTCACTAAGTGCCGCGGGAGTGTCCCAACGTATCCAAAAGACGCCCACCCCTCCCCACGGAACTCTTGTTAAATTTGTTTTTTTTTCGGACATAGTGCCGCTCACTGTCACCCACGGCACTTGATAAAATATTTTTTTATTTAACTAAGTGCCGCATGGTCCCCCCTACGGCATTAATTAAAATATTATCTAACTAAGTGCCGCAGAAGCCCCCCACGGTACTAATTTAAAAAGTATTTTTCTTTTTTTAATTAAACCCCATTTTCATTTACAGAGAGTTATAACTTTTTATTTTCATGCTTTTTTTCATTCATGGATTTCTGGGTTTAGACAATTAAAAAAAATTTGGTTTTAAATTTGGAATTAGGGGGGTTGTGTGGTTTTGCTTAGGGTTCCAAAGATTTCACCTTCTGTTGTGATCTTGTCGAACTGAAAGCGAAGCTGAGTTCCTCCACCTTCGCCGTTGAGAGGGACAGAGGAGCAGGAGCCAGAATCGAGAGGGTCTCCGATCGGAGGACAAGGAGCACTCATTCCTTCCTCCACCTTCGCAGTCAACCACCTTCGCCGTTCATCGGAGCCACCAGTAGAGCAGTGAGTCTCTTTCGCAGAAATAAAAAGGTACTGCTCACTTTGAGATCTTACTCTTGAGTTTGAAGTTGAAAAGTAATTTATTTGCTTTATCTGTTTTTCTTCCCAGATCTACAACCATTTTTGTACATTTTCAAAATATTACAAAAAGCTATTTTCATTGGTATTATTAAATGATGTTTTATTTTGAATATTAGACATGACATGGAAAAATGATGCAAGAACCGTCCTGGGTCTCATACGGTGGCTCGAACCTTATAGCCATGATCCGATGAAACCCGCAGCCCCTATAACACAAATGGTTTCGGATGCTGAACCCTCTTCTCTCTGTTTTTCCTTTTTTTTCTTATTGGTCTTGGCTTGAGAGTGAAATGGAAAACAATGCATGGATGCTTTTATATTGGCTTTTGCTCTATAAGATAAGTGAGGAGAAGGTGACATTTACCTATCAGTCTAAAAATTTCGTTCCACATGGATGTTAATTGTAGTGTGACAATTATATAAGAGTTTAACTTAAAAAAAACTTATTAAGGAATAAATCAAACAAGACAATTTTAGTGAAAGATGTTACTTATATAAATTCTCCAGATATGTATACCGGATATTTTATTCATATATTTAAGCTTGTTTTGCTATGTAAAATCTCTATTAATTGTACATACCTATGTTAGGATATCACAAAAAAACTAATTTCAAATTAATAGAACTGTTACTAATTAAAACAAACCCTAAATATTAATAACAATTAATTATTCTAAATTATATTATTACAACACAACTCACCAGTGACTAATTATTATGTCAAATATCTTTTTTTTATAAACATTATGTCAAATATCTAAATATAAAAACATTTACACGTTAACATAAAATATTTTTGACTATATTTCATCTCTATATGTTAATTATACATGCCTATGTTGGATATCACAAGATAATTAATTTCCAATTATAACAATTATTACTAATTAAAACAAACCCTAAATATTAATAACAATTAATTATTCTACATTACATTATTAAAATACTAAACACTACCATCAATGATAATTACTATGTAAAATATGTAAATATAATTAATTACACATGAACATAAAAAATTAATTATTATTTTAAATTTGTATATATTATAAATTATACATGCTTATGTTATTAGGATAACACAAAATAATTAATTTCAAAATTTATAACAACTATTTATAATTAAAATAAACCCTAAATATTTATAAATTAATTATTTTAAATCATATTATTAAAATATTAATCACTACTTTCCAATGACTAATTATTATGGCAACTATATAAATATAAATAATTGTACATGTGCTTGTTTAAAGTGTATTGATTACCAAAAAAAAAAACAACTGTATTAAGATTACCAAAAATAAACCTGCATATGCTAAAATATAATTATGTCAAATAATTAGAATAAGTCAAAAATTATTACATTTTAATTAATTAATAAAATGAATAAACCAAACCTGCCTTGGATGTTTTTTTTGCTTTGGCTTCAGTTTGTGCTTCGATATGCTCTCTGCAAATGGAAAAAAAGTTGGAAGAAGAGATATGAAACTTTAAAAGCGGAAGTGAAGTAAAAAATAGCAATGTCAGAGTTCCATGGGGAGGGGGGCGACACTCTAATGTTTTAAAAATTATTCAGTGCCTAAATAAATGAGTGCCGATGGGAGGGGTGTTCGGCACTTAAATAATAATATAAATATAATATTTTGGTGCCGTTAGGGGGTCCGTGCGGCATTATCTCCGAAAAAAAAGAACTTTACAATAGTGCCGCAGGAGTCTATCAGCGTCACTTAAAGCCGTGGGGACTCCCTTGCGGCACTCAAAAACCCCAAATCGTAATATCTCAAAATCAAATACCAAATTTATAAATTTAAACCAAATTGACTCCAAGCTGGTTAAACACCCATAAAAGCTCGTATAGACCAAAACCTCTATGAGGGCCATTCAAAATTATAATTTCATAAAATTTTGTTCTTTATCATATTCAATCACTATTAAAAAAGACTCCATCATCGATGAAATTTATTGACGAAAAATATTCCGTTGAAAAAAGAATTTTGTAAAAAATAAAGATGAAATTAAAGGCGGAAAAAGATTCAGTCATAATTAGTGACAAAGATTTTCGAATAAAAGAAATTTCAGTAAAAATTTTTGATAAAAATTTCCACAAAAATCATTTCCATCAAAAACTTTGGTGAAATTATTTTTAATTGAATTTTTTGACAGATTTTTTTTTTTTTCAAAATTGGAATTTTAGTTAAATTCCATTCCAAATTGCAATGGGACTTTTCAACGAAAAATTTTCCATCTAAATTTTTTACGAAGCTGTAGTTAAATCGCATTGCAAACTGAATGAGATTTTTCATCGAAATTTTCAACAGAATTCATTAAATAAATATTATGTTCGAAATTCATTGTATACAATATATTCCAATGTAAATTTGGATATGCAACATGTTTACAAGTCAATAGAAAATTTTGTTTTTACTGATGCGCAATCGAATTTTTTTTGTTGTTGTTAAAATATATTACTACTAAAAATTTCATTTTTACTTATATTATGTTTATAATTTATTTTATAAGTATAAATACTTAAATTTATATATTTTTTATTTTTTTAAATAATGAAAATTTTGGTGAAGGAAAAAATCTGAACTATGGTATAATAACCCTAACTGGTGAATGATAAATTGTGAACTGATTAAAAATTTAATAGTGAATAAATAGGAATTATTCCATGACTTACATAAGGTAATTGAATTAAAACTGTTAAGTTATAGGCGATGGAAAGAAAAATGGAAAAGTGGGTTGTTAGTGCCTGCTCGCTGAAGCAAGTAGAGCACTTGGTTGCTAATTTGCTCGTTTGAGCGAATAGTCTAGCGAGCAGATCCGTGTTTTTGTTAAAAATAGGATGAAATAAGACACTTAGTTGGTCATCTCCTTCAAAAATCGAAAATAGCTATTGTTAGGGAAGAAAAAGCTTGGAAAAAATAAAGTGTGCTAGAGTGTATCAAAAACTTCAAACTTGTGTACAATCACTTGGAGATCATAACCCACAAAAGAAATCCCTTTGAAAAACATTGAGATGGACTATGTTGCACCGATACCGACACGGGACACGAGATACGACACGACACTCCGACTCGTTAATTCTAAAAAATGTTAAATTTCGACAAGTTAGGACACGTTTTATATTATATATTATTTTTAATTTATGTAGTGTATATTATATTTAGTATTCAACAATTTAACAAAAAAATAAAACAAAACTTATAATACTCATTAATTTTGCAAAGAAACATAATATATCTCAAATGTTTACATTAAACTTAATAAAATCGTAATCATAATATAACAAATCTAATAGTTATAACTCAAAATGCAACGCAACGTAACATTTGAACCTCTTTTGAGTCTTTGCAACGAGTATTAGAGTGTTGGGAGGTGTCGGAGTGTCGGGAAGTGTCACACACGACACATCAGGATTTTTGAAGTGTCGGTGCTTCATAGGAGATGGAAGAGACTATCTCTTGAAAGTGGCGACCCAATAGTGTTTTTGGAGAAATAAGAGTTGCTTTGGTTCATTGAAAGCTTGATAATCAACCCTTGGATCATTGCGAAGTTATTCATGTTAAGAGACCCTCTTCTCCTTTGAGTTTGATGATAGTTGAATAATCTAGGGTTTCATGAAAAATGTTGAGAGGTCAGTGAGGTTTGGGTGTGATTTGGACATTAGATATGTTGGAAAGTATGATCACAAAGTTATATAAACGGTGAAAATGTGTTTAGATAACTATTTGCACCATCTTGCTCATTTTTGAAATTTACATGAAGAATTGTTGGATTTCTTGCATTTCAAGCAATATGGGTTGGATGGTTGATGTTGATTTTGTTCATTTGCATTCTAGGATTGAAGCAAGTGGACAAGTGGTGGAAATCAATCCTTAGATAAGCCAATAGATCTTGGTATTGAATCTTGAATGATTCAAGAATAGGTAAGTTATCAAATGATGATTTGATAATGTGATGTTCAATAAATTTACATTGATTTTTAATGTTTATTGATGGTATTTCTCACCTTGTATTTAGGTGTTGATATTGGCATGTTATTTTGGTGTATATTTCAAGTGTAATTGCAAGTGTGTGAAATTACTTGTGCTTGAAGTAAGCATTGTTGGTTAGGGAGCTTCGAGAGATAAGCTTTCGGTCTTGTGATTTATCCCTTCTCTGTTCCACCAAACTCCGAGGAAGCTTGGTTTATAAGGTGTATGTAATTGCATGGAACTGTTATATAATGCATTGTATGTATTAATTACCTTGTGTTCCACACAAGATGGATTTTCTTTGTGTGAGGCATGGCCTTGTGGTGTGTTGCGTAAGACATACTCGATGGTGTGCTGCATAATACATGCCCTGTGGTGTGTTTCATAAGATAGATTTTCCTTATGCTTGGTATATTGCAAGACGGATTTTTCTTGTGTAATGCATACACATGAGTTCTCTGGCTAGTAGAATCACTTATTGTGGGCGTTCCAATGATGTGTTGACCAGAGGAACGACTTGACGAGATTGCTATCTCACCCCGTGTGGGGATTGTGTTGTTACTGATATGCATTGAATGGATATATATGTTGTATTTACATGTTTTACTACTTTTATGCCTGAAGTGAGCTTTGGAGTGGAGGAATCCTCCAAGGGCCCCTAGCTTACTGAGATATTTATCTCATCCCGTATGGGAATTATATTTCAAGTATTGACATTGTTGGTGTAGAGCCAGAGTAGTTTACCATTTTGTAGCATGTGTATTTTGATGATCATTTGGTTGTATATCACATGATCATATATTTTGGAGCATAGAGTTAGCTATACAATTTTGGAGATGAGCTTTGCACATTTTGGAGAACATGTAATGATGATGCTAGGAGGAATGTAGAGAGTATGATCATTGTTATTTTATACTATTCATGATGTATAATGAAGTGTAGGATAATGATCATGCTTGAGTAATTGTTAAGTTCATGAGATGTTAAACTTTTGAATATTTGGACGTTGTTGTAATCATATATTATGTATGTGATGGAAGGGCTAGTAAGGCTATTTGATATCTCGAAAATATATGCTAGAAATGAAGAGAAAGATATGAGGTCAAACGACATGTGTAGTTTAAAAACATTAGATAACTTATGAGGCAAGAAAGTTATATAACTGTATGGAAAAAGGTACATGAAGGAGGATTTAAGAGCACCCATGTTTGTTGAGCATTGGGTTGTCATTCCAAGTCTATTAGGTACCTAAATGCATGAAAGTTTTGGCTAAGGATTGAACATGGTACAGAAAGAATCAATTAAGTTACACAGTGAGCAGTCCAGCGAGCAGATATAATTAGAGACAGTAGCCACTGTCTAGGAAGGGCTTTGCTCGCGGACATGCTCGCTTGTGCGAGTAGTCCAGGGAGTAGTTTCTTGGTGTTCAAGAAATCCCTGCTTTTGGATGTCAAAATTAATCAATTGATCGCGGGCATGATCGCTTAAGCGAGCAGCCCAGCGAGGAAACAGAGGACTGGGCAGTAGCTACTGCCTCAGATTTAAATTGCTCACTGCAATGCTCGCTTCAGCAAAGCAGTATAGCAAGGAAATACGATCGTTCGCTGTTGATGATTGCATAAACGAGGAACTTAGCGAGCAGAAGTAAATGAAGAAAAAAAGAATGAAGCCATGTTGTTTATGGGAACCCCATGATGGTATCTTATAAGTGTTGTATGATATGTTTAAACTAAGTTTAGATTATCCACACTATGTATAAGTTATAATTACAATTTTGAGTTATTTTTAAATATGGAAAGGGTTTTAAACAGAAAATGTTTATTAACATAAAAGAAAAAGGTTAGTCATAATTTAATTAACTGTTGTGATTGTAACTACACTTAGTATTATATGTAATGATAAGAAACTGGCAGCAGACAGGTTTTTACACGCTGGTCAGCCCTAACCCAACCCACTAAATTATAGGGCTTTAAGGGTTAGGGCCAAATATATGGCTGTATGGGCTGGCCCGCAGGCTTTAGCCCGTTTTGACACCTCTGTATATGTAATTGAATTTGTCCTTATCCTACAACTAAGATTTTCTACCTTTTGAAGATATGCCAACAAACAAGAGGCTCGTTCAAGTTCTATGCATTATTATTTTTTGGAAAATGTCTACGCATTGATATTAAAATTGGTTCGGATATGTCAGTCTAATATATTAAAGCGGGAATCAGATCATTAATCAGTTATACATGTAATTCGGTTAAGAACAAGTGAGTTGACCATAAATCAGGTTCAACCAGTACTAATCCAGTATGGTTTCAGGTTGAATTAGTTTATGAAAATCGCAACAAAATATTTTATCACAATTGCACTGTTAGCATTCAAACTTGGCACCTAAGGGAATGTGATGCACTAGGCCCATTCATATGGGTAATTTAATCCTATCAAATTTAGAGTGAAATGCTAACCACTAAGTCACATCATTTTACTTTGATATCCAGATGAGCTTCTTTGCAGAAGTCAAATCCTCAAATAGAATTAATTTCCATCATAATGATTAAAACCCAAACAACAAACTTCATCACATAAATATAAACCAATATCCAAATTACAATAATGGGTATTACTATTCCCCCATTCTTAAAACGAATTAGCTCATGCTTAAAGGCATAGCCAAAAAGAACTAAAAAAAGATGTATTCTGAATTCCACTGCCGATTCAGAATCACAACAAAAGAACAAAAAATCTCATTATAAAAGAAATTCTAAGGAGATGAGTGTGACGATGATCGCAAGTGGCAGCTCGAGAATCGGTAGAAAACTCGTTATGGGAGTTCCAGGTGTATGAGCTAAAGAAGAAGGAGACGAGACGAGTAAAATCCTTTCTCGAAATAGGAAAGAGAAGAAGGTGCTCTAATTGGAAAATTCCTTTCTTTATATTGTCGAGCTCACATTCTCATTCCCCTATCATCAATTATCTTTGCTTTCTTTGCCCCTTTTTATTCCTCATCCAAGGTTGTCTTTTGTCCGGTTGTCAGATTTCTTCTCCCTCTTTCTTCCAACTGCCTTCCACATTGGAAAAGATTCTCCACTTCCTTTTTATTCTTCATCATTATTCAGATTTGCTTGGGTGGAGTTGTGGGCCATTGAGTTTTTTTTTTTTTTTTTTTGAAAACATGGGCCATTAAGTTTCTTCTTTTTATAATTTTATGCATAGCAGGACAAGTGAAAGTGAGTGAGCCATTAGGGCAATATGAAATACAAGGCTTTTCTTTATTTTTCAACCTTTAGTTAACGGGCCTTGCATACAATTGAAACATTTTTATCTTTTCTTTTTAATTAGCCCAATATCTTAGCAATTTATTTCTTTTATATCAATAACAACTCAAAAAGTCAAGGAACTCCTTTAACCACGAACACCCAAGATGGTGCTTAGAGGTGACAAAATGAGCTTGGCCTGCCGCCAAACAGGGAAGGGTAGGTTGAGTTTCTCAACTCGTCAGCCCGCCTCGCCTCAAGGCGGGCCGCCAACCCATTTTGTTTTCCATGTAATGAAGCATACTAGCAAGGTCTATAAAACATTGGTCATAAAAAGAATTCAACTGATATAAAGCTTCTAACACTTGTCCTTCCGTAAATAATGTAGAGCAGTCTTTTATGGATAAGTTGTTATCAAATAGCTCCATATGAATGTACAATTGTTCATTTTCAAACCATAAAGAAGAGTACCCCACACAATGTAAAAGCCATTATGCAGCATAAAACAAAAGTTAAAAATGTAAAATGTGTTTATCAAAAACAAAATGTAAAATGCAACCAAAGGCTGCCAAAGCCTGAACTTCCATCAAAGCTTTTCTCCTCCAATGTTGATGTGATTGTTACTATGATTAATTTTAATTAATTTTTTGTTGGAACTTAACGTATGAATAAGATGTAATTCAACAATAAAGAAAAAACTTTCACCAAAAAAATAAAATAAAGAAAAAATATAATACAGCGAAAAATTATTATCCTAATAATTTCTTATTTTCCTATTGATAAAAAATTGACCATTAATGTTAAGAAATGACGGTGTAACGGTATCAAATTAATAGTAAATGAGAAAGTGCACTAGTGTAATAAAATTTAAAAAATATATATAAAAGAAAATACAACATCACCACAAATTGAAGAAGACGTTAAAATTATAATTAAATAATAAAAAAAGGAAGAAAAAGAAAGTAAGAAAGAAAACTTTGAAAAAAAATTAGGCGGGCTAGCGGGCGGGATGGGCTGACTTTCTCAGCTCACTATCAAAACCAGGGTGGGACAGGCTAGCTCATTTGCAGGTGGGTTGATGGCGGGGCCGAGCGGTCGGCCCACTTTGTCACCTCTAATGATGCTGCCAAATATAGACCTATCAAATTGAAATAGCTTTAAATTTGTAAAGGAGACGTTTGGTCGGTTAGTGGATACCCCTTTTTTTTAACATAGTGTCAATTCGTTCTTCTCTTGAACATTTCGCATGTTGCTTCTTTATCCTTTTTTATATGAGTGAAAATAACATTGCTTAATCTTGTGTGCTATTGTCATTTTGCTTGATTTGCGTAGAACTTAAATAAACCGAATTGTCTTAATTAAAAATTTTCGGTATCATAGATCCTAGCCAAGTGAGTTTTGAATAAATGTCTACATGTTTGATGATGGAACAAACTCAAGGGAAAAATTGGTTAGAGTTAATTTATTTCCGCGTGAGAACAGGGTGAGGGAAATTCCCTAATGATAGTAGATATTTAGTCATATTGTAGGCCTAGAATATCGGTCCAAAACAATACTCACACATTTCAATTACTTTGTACTCTTACACATTGGTTAAAGGAGTTTACTTTAGTTCACATGACCTTGTTCTTGAGATTGTAATGCCAAGAAGCAGAAATGGTTCAAAGCATAATTTGTTAGTGTTAATGGTAATTTTTCATTTGAGTTATGCACTTCACCTGAATTCCCCATTCATCGTTTTATGCATTGTGTGTACATATTATGTTCTAGGAATGGATGCCAGAATGAGCGAGCGGTGAACAGAGCATAAGGCCTCACTCGACAAACTAGAAGACCATTTAATATATGGGTTTATCATCTATGATTTAACATGACCACAAAATTTTTCCTACATTCACAATATTTTATGGGGCCCGCAGCAAAAAAAAAATCGGTACGCAAAACAAATCTCTATAATATAACAAAATCACTTTTCCTACAACATAACTCTTATAAAACCCTTAATATATATATATATATATATATATAGTCAAGATCATTTTACACCAATGTAAGTTACACTTTAAATCTTGTCCGTTAATCTCACTTATATCTAAGGGCTTTAATTTTTTAGTAATGTGAGCCATTGGTTATAAGTGGATCAATGGTAAAGATTGGGTGTAAGACTTCTAACTCTTACACCGGAGTAAGAATATCATGCCTCATAAAACAAAAGAAAAAAATGTAAAATGTGTTTATCAAAAACAAAATGTAAAATGCAACCAAAGGCTGCCAAAGCCTGAACTTCCATCAAAGCTTTTCTCCTCCAATGTTGATGTGATTGTTACTATGATTAATTTTAATTATAAAATTGTTGAAAAAAAATAAAAAAAAAAATAAATAAATAAAATAAAATAAAATAAAAATAAAAATAATAATATATATATATATATATATATATGTATATATAAATAAATAAAAGTGAAAAAGAAAGGGACAAGAAGAAGTGGGGGAAATGAAGGGGAAAAGGACTAAAAAGGGACCATCTGGAACATAGGAATAACCACGGGTCTAACCCTCCACCATACTTATAGCTTTTCTCCATTCCGTTCTAAGACATACCGTCCGCCAATCTATATCCCACTCCATTAAATCTTGTTTTACTACCTTCCCCCAAGTAAGTTTCGGCCGACCTCTGCCTCTTTTTGTGTTGAGCTCTTGGTAACAAACTTCTGTTCTTACAGGAGCATCCAGGGGCCTTCTCATCACGTGCCCAAACCACCTCAATCTATGTTCTCTCATCTTCTCGGCAACCGGTACTACTCCGACCTTTCGTCGAATATCTTCATTTCTTATCTTATCCATCTTTGTGTAACCACACATCCACCTTAACATCCTCATCTCTGCTACTCCCATCTTATGCTCATGTTGCCTATGTGCTGGCCAGCATTCCGCTCCATATAGCATTGCCGGTCTTACTGCCGTTTTATAAAATTTTCCTTTTAACTTAAGGGGGATTTTGCGGTCACACAAAAACCCAGATGCACTGCGCCATTTCATCCACCCTGCTCTGATTCTATGATTAACATCCTCATCAATCTCTCCACCTTTTTGTAAAATGGAGCCCAAGTATTTAAAAGCATCTTTTTTGGGTACCTCTTGACCAATTAAATGCACGGGCTCTTGGTCCCCATCTTGTACCAGAGAAAACTCACACTTCAAATACTCAGTCTTGCTTCGACTTAATGTGAATCCTTTGGATTCCAACGTGCTTCTCCACAATTCAAGTTTTCTATTAACACCCTCCTTGCTCTCATCAATAAGCACAATATCGTCTGCAAAAAGCATACACCATGGCACTTCCTCTTGAATATCTTTTGTTAGTTCATCCATAACTAAGGCAAAAAGATAAGGACTTAGAGCCGACCCTTGGTGTACACCAACCGTGATAGGAAAATAACTTGATGTTCCGTTACAAGCTTTTACACATGTAGTAGCCCCATCATACATATCCTGGATTGCCTTTACATACTTTGATGGAACCTTTTTCTTCTCCAGAACCCACCATAAAACTTTCCTTGGAACCCTATCGTATGCTTTCTCAAGGTCTATGAACACCATATGCAAGTCCTTCTTCTTTTCTCGGTATCTTTCCATAAGTTGTCGCATCAAGAAAATGGCTTCCATGGTACATCTTCCTGGCATAAATCCAAATTGATTTACAGAAACCTTGGTATCTCTCCTCAAGCGATGTTCAATAACCCTCTCCCACAACTTCATAGTATGGCTCATTAGCTTAATGCCTCTATAGTTTGAACAATTCTGTATATCTCCCTTATTTTTGTAGATAGGCACAATCATACTTTTCCTCCAAGCATCAGGCATCTTATTTGTCAGGAGAATCTTATTGAAAAGATTGGTCAACCATTTTATTGCCACATCCCCTAGGCCTCTCCACACTTCAATAGGGACACCATCAGGCCCCAAGGCTTTATTAGTCTTCATCCTCTTTAAAGCCTCCTTAACTTCATGTGTATTAATTCTGCGTACAAATCTTCTATTCATATCATCATACGCGTCCTCCAAGTCCACCTCGCTTGTATCTCCATCCCCATTAAACAGCTTGTTAAAGTAGTTCAACCATCTTTCATTTACATCTTCATCTCTCATCAGAAGTTTTTGATTTTCATCCTTAATGCATCTAACTTGGGTGAGGTCTTTACTTTTCTTATCCCTTATCTTTGCAAGTTTATAAATACCTCTTTCACCATCCTTGCTCCCAAGATTTTTATACAACTCGTCGAAAACCTTGCCCCTAGCTTCTCGCACTGCTTTCTTTGCATTTTTTCTCGCCAATCTAAACTTTTGCAAGTTCTCTTCACTGGGACTTTTATGCAAAGATCTAAAGCACTCCTTCTTATGTTTAATTGCCTCTTGCACCTCTCCATTCCACCACCATGTTTCCTTTGTATGAAATCCATTTCCTTTACTTTCTCCCAACACCCTCCTTCCCAAATTTTGAATACACTTAGCCATCTCATTCCATATTGCATTTACTTCCCCATCAAACTCCCAAGGTCCATCGTGCAACATTCTTTCATTGAACTCTCTCTCTTTTCCCTCCTTAAGCTTCCACCATCTTATCCTTGGGTTCTGAGCCCTCTTCTTCATTGTAAGTACTTTGTTGAACCGAACATCCAAGACTACCAGCTTATGTTGCGTAGCGACACACTCTCCAGGGTAGACCTTACAGTCGACACAAGAAGTTCTATCTTCTCTTCTAGCCAGAAAGAAATCAATCTGACTACGATTTTGGCCACTATGATAAGTGATTAGGTGTGACTCCCTTTTTTGAAAAAAGGTGTTCACTAACATCAAATCGTAGGCTAGTGCAACATTCAAGATATCTTCTCCAGTCTCGTTTCTCGTCCCATAACCAAAACCTCCATGGATTCTATCAAAACCTCCATTGCTTTTACCAATATGACCATTTAGATCTCCTCCTAAGAAAATCTTCTCCTCTCGAGGTATTCCCCTCAAAACCTCCTCCAAGTCTTCCCAAAATTGGCTTTTGTCAGTTGGTTGCAATCCAACTTGGGGTGCATACACACTGAGGATATTCAGGATTAAATCACCCACAACAAGCTTAACCAAAATAATCCTGTCGCCTTTCCTTTTGACGTCCACAACTTTATCTCTGAAACTTTTATCGATCATAATTCCAACACCATTTCGACTCTTGTTAGTACCTGTGTACCATAACTTGAAACCAGTTCCATCCACTTCCTTGGCCTTTTCTCCAGCCCACTTAGTTTCTTGCAAACAAACAATATTCACTTTCCTTCTAGCAAAAACATCTGCCAACTCCCTCAATTTACCCGTTAAGGTTCCTATGTTCCAGCTGCCCAATCTCATCCTTAACCCCTGGGCTGTGCTTGCCCGCCACGCTCGCCCATCTGCGTGTTGGGACCCTGGCATACTTCTCACCAAATCCGGGTGAAGACCTGGCGCCTTGCCTTGGGGCAAGGACCCTAGCCCACTTTTCACTACACCCCGGGCCCGATGCAGCGCCTTGCCTTGTGGCAAGGACCCTAGCCCATTTTTCGCTACACCCGGGGCCCGATGCAACGCGTCGCTATGAAGGGTACGCCCCAACGAAAAATCATATAGGTTCATCACATAAAAATATAGCTGTTTTTTACGGCCGGTTCGCAAAACCTGACGCCAACCCTCCTCCTTTATCCTGGCTTGGGACAGACCATGCATGCAAGCACACATGGGCGGAGTTAAAGGGGAGTTTGGTCACATCCAGGTTAGTGCATACCCCCTGGTCATATCCATATATATATGAGGCATGATATTCTTACACCGGTGTAAGAGTTAGAAGTTTTACACTCAGTATTGACCATTGATCCACTTGTATCCAATGGCTCGCATTACTAAACAATTTGAGGTCTTAGATTTAAGTGGGATTAATGGACAAGATTAAGAATGTAACTTATACTGGTGTAAAATGATCCTGACCCTATATATATATATATATATATATATGAGGTAGGATCCTTTGACACCGGTGTCAAATTTGAAATTTGACACCTCATTTGAGAAACGTTAGATCAAAAAAGATCAACGGCTCTGATTTGTAAGCTTGTGACACCATTGATCTTTTTTGATCTAACAGCTATCAGGTGAGGTGTCAAATTTCAAATTTGACACCGTTGTCAAAGGATCCTACCTCTAAATATATATATATTGGGATCTATAATTAGTTAGGAATTAGTTGTCAATTAATTCTGTTACTGCTGATAGATTAGTTAGTTAATTCTGTTATTAACTATAAGTTAAATAACTGTTAGTTATTTCTTTTCTTTTTTGGAGATAACTGTTAGTTATTTCTGTTGTTGTTAATTGATATAAATATGGGCAAATCACTTCTTATTCAAGTGCAAAAAATGAGATCTTCTGCCATAGACACAGATCTTGAAATGAAGTTTATTATTTAATTAAAAAAATAAAAAAAAAGGAAAGCACAGCTTCCCATGGGCCTGCTGCAAAAATTTTGATCTTATGTTGAATGAGAAGTGATTTCCCCTATAAATATATCAGTGTTACTTGTAATCTGTACAGTTTTTCATTTAATCAAGATAATGAAGTATTCTTCTCAATCTTTCGTTTCTCCACAACTAATATGGTATCAGAGTCTCGCCGTCCCCCATTTTCTCTTGTGCAATTTCTTAACACAGGTAGGCTGGATTTGTTGCATTATCTACTCTTCAAGCCCAATGAGCTCTCGTGTGAGGGGGCGTGTTAAGATATATAGTCCCACATTAGTTCGATGAACAACTAATGTGGAGTTTATAAGGCCTTGGGCACTCTCACCCTTTGAGCTAGCTTTTGGGGTGATGTATCCCAAGGTTCTTTCGTTTCTCTGCAACTGATAATATATATTGGGAATGATTAACTTAATTGATTTTATATTTATTATCAGTGGTTAATTTTACTTACATTTAACTGTTGTAATTTATTAGTCATGTAATGCATTACATGATATGTTAAAAAATAAGTGTCTTATAACATACTCAGAAATTATTACAAGTTTTCCTCCAAAAACAGAGAAAAATCAACAAAGAAATGTTGTTTCATCATTACTTGCATTTTCCCCGCAAGAATTAATTTTGTTTTTCAATCAAACTCCCAAATAAAGTATTCAAGAGTTGTTGGTTGACTGATGAGTTAAATCTTAGGACTTGACCTGCCTAAAACATAATGAATTCGATTCTGAAGAGGTTGCAATTCTTAGAGATATATAGTGAAAAAACTGAAACCTAAAACCGAATTAGTTAGTTCCATTAAGATTTGGGACAGGTTGTTATCTAGAAAATTTCCTACACGAAGTTGGGTGAAACTTTGATAATATACAATAGGTATTTACATTGATTCCATATAGACAATAGCATTACTGCTATATACAGATTGAACAGGCAACAATATTTTCCAAGGTAACAAACTTATCCGGCATCGCCAAGCCTAACACAACTCTATTATTGGCTCTTTCACACAAACCACTGGATTCTCATGATGAACTTGAACTTCTGGTAGCTTGAATCCACTCTCTCTTCTCCTTTTCCTGCCACAAATATTTGGTTTTGGATCAGACTCTCCAGCCTCCAAAGGGAAGTTCAAAATGGCTTTCTGACCCCTCATCTTGAAAGCAGCACAATCATAAGCCTTTGCAGCATCAATTTCACAATCAAATGTACCTAACCAAACCCTTGTTCCTTTCCTTGTTGGGTCACGAATCTCTGCAGCAAACTTGCCCCATGGCCTTCTCCTCACACCTCTATAATGCCTTGCTTCATCATATTCTGATTTCTTCCTCTTCTTCTCTGATACCATTTGTTCATTGTAATTGCTCTTCTGGGTTTCCTTTGAAGGGCTGGCTCCTATGGACTTTAGACCCTTTGGAGAATTTTGTTCAACAAACTCCATATCTGCTACCAAATCATAGCCTTCAAGGAAAGTGCAAAAGCTGCTACTATCTGTAATACATGAACTGAAATCAAATTCTGGTGAAGGGTGTTCAAGTTTTACAGGATGGAGATTGGTGAAGAAGGAATCTGAGATTTCCCCTAAGAGATGTTGGCTTATCAGATCCATGTTTGAAGTTTCTTCTGCAGTTGTCATATTTAAGAACTTAGGGAACAATAAGAGTTTGAATTTTATAATAGTTAGTAGGCAAAGGTAGATATTTATGACGGTATGTCAGTGGAAAATGGTCCCACTGCATAAAGTCTTTGGTTCGATCTTTATTTCATGGTTAAAATATATAAGTTGTATCTTTGAATAATATATGGTTATAATATAAAAAATTATTATTTTTTCAATCACTTTAACTGATGTGCAGAAAGGGAAAAACAATTTTTCATATTATAATTCTAATTATTTACTACTCGTAATACATAATATAAAAATTTAAAAAGACACACACTTAATTCTTATTTTATTCTGATGGTTTGTTAATACTTAATAGATAATATGTAAAAGCAAGCTTGTAGCATATGTAAGAAACCTTGAAATTGCATCCTTCCTCATAGTTATCTTTCAAATGATACTACAAAGTCAATAACACTTTTAATAAATAGAGTTGGATATTTATTGAATTTTTGATAATTGAGCTGTCAATAGGCTTTTTTTGTCTTATATAATAATTATTCTAATATTTAGAGTTTAGATGCATATCTAATAATCATTGTGGAATTAAAAGGATGATGATCAATTCCTATCGTTTATGAAGTGATCGGTGTAATTTCAGAGTAATCTCCTAATTTAGGGGATTTTTTTTATTTTATTTTTTAGTGATTGTGTATAAAGTGAGTGGAATAAGATCAAGAGATTAAACTAAATCAAGACTCGACCTAAAAATTTCTAATTAACCAGAACAAACTCATTGACCTTTGAATCAATAATTATGAGTAATATTTTTACTTCTTTTATCTTAGTAGCTAAATTTTATAAAACAGATTTCTAACCGTGTAGCATAAGAGAAAACAAAGAAAGGGGTCCCACGTAATGTTGTGAGATACATCAGAATTGATGGTATAGTTATCCAGCAGATAGGAATGGAGCCTCCTTTACAAGGGTAATTTTATTATTGAGTTGTTTGTGGACCTTGCACCTTCTTATCCAAATTGCAGTGTCACATTCAAGGATGTGCCCACATGGAAGAAACACAATCCTTAATTACACTCCCAAGTTGGTCCTTGGCATATACAGATGACAGCATTTGGTACGTAGTATTTTTTGGGATTCCCGGGAAATTGAATTTTTCAAAATTTTAAATTTTCGGATATTATCATAAATTGGATGTAAAAATTATATTTTTGAAAATCGAGATTTCCGAACAAATAAAAATTTCTCTTGTACCAAAGGTCCTCTAGAGGCAATGAACATAGTCACGTAAGCAATCATGGACAAGAAAATTTGCAACTTGTGCTGTAAAGGTTGGGCCTCAAAAAGTTGTTTTTGGTACTTGTCTTCTATCTAGCTTCTATACAATGCAAGCTAGAATTGTTTTTTGGTGGTTTATGGGGACCCTTGTCCTCAACTTGCATCAAAACTTTAACGCCTCAACTTGCATGAAAAGTCTAAACATTCAACGTCGTGAACTTTGATGCCTTAAACATGTCACATGAAAGCACCCTCATTAATGGATAATAATGATACGTGGTGAAGTTGTTTAGATTTCCAAACCCAACAACGAAGAGAAGAGAAGGGAAGTTGTTGAAAAATGTAGTTAGTTTTGTGCAAGCGCGTGACTGGTATTGATTGGTATAACAACTATTCTAGAAGTTCTAAAATATCAATCGATTCAGAGGGGAAAAAAACAATATTTGTTATTTTAAAAAACAATAAAAATATATTATTTTTTTATCAACCTAGTTAATTGTTTTTTGATGCTTCACTATATACAATAAGGAGAAGGATATTGTGATAAATAAGTTATATTAATTGTATTTTTTTTAAGTTGACCATTTAACATTTTTAATTGTAATACAAAAACGAATAACTAAATTTTGAATGAACGGTATATATTTATTTTCATCTTTTGTTATTTAATTTCCCAAATTTAATACTTTATATTTATTTTCAACTTTGTATGATTATGATTTCCAATATTTAATGCTTTCACTTTAAATATGAAAAAAAAAGTAGAATCATGACCATATAAAGAATTAAATATATAATATAACCATTGGATTAAGATAATCGATCTAACGGTGAGATTGATTGAGTCACGTGGTAAGTAACACAAAAAAATCATTTAAATATTAATGATTGATTTGTACAATATCCTTCCCCATACAATAAAATAAAATTAATAGAATAAAATAATAATTCAATTAAATGTAATTGTGTTTTTTTTTAAGTTGAGGATATTTAACATTTTTAATTGTAATACAAAAACTTGCAATAACTAAATTTTGAATGAGTAATAGTGGATATATTAGTCCACATTATTGTTCTAACACCCAATAATTTGTTATTTAATTCAGTCGAAAAAATAAATAAATAGGGGAGATATTTTTATTGTATTCACTGTGTTTACATTAGGTGTTTTTAATGTGATTTAAGTACACAAAAGAAAAAAAATAGAAGAAAAGAAATATAAATAATTAAATATATAAATAACGTTAGCAAGGAATAAAGAACTGCGCTCGGTACGAGAATTATTTAGAGCAATGCAATAAGGGATTAATTATTCGAACAAAAAAATCATATTAAATATTAATGATTGATTTGTATTAATTTAACGATTCACATATAAATAATTCTAATCCCATGTTATAAATAAGATCAAGAACCAAGATTAAGACGATAAGTGTAAAATAATTCTATCCCATCTTATAAATAATTTTTAAGTATTACGAATCGATCTATAATTATTCTGTTGATTTGTCATTCGAAAAGAGTATAATCACCAAAGTTTAAAATACATGAAAGTCGGTTTAGATTTATCCCACCAAAAAAGTATAACACTGTAAAATATCCTTTATGATTTTTCTTTGGGTTTATCTCTGCGCTTTCAGAGAGAAACTACGGCGAAAAATGAACTTTTAAGTTAAAAATCACAAAATTTTGTGGACCGCGTGTCAGATTCGGTTAAAAAAAAACTCTGGCACGCAAAACGAATCTCTATAATATTACACAATCATTTTTCCTACAACATAACTCTTATAAAATTCTGTGTATTGAAAGGGTAGAGTATAGGCTTTTGTTGACCACTGTAGCTTTTTTCTTTTATAATTAATTATCAAATTGACCCTATTTATAAACTATTTCAAAAATTTAATCTCTTCAGGAAACAAAACACCAATTTGCTCCTGTTTGACCATTAACCATGCAGCCTACGCCGGGTATTTTTTTAAAATTTTATGCTACCCGGGTAGGAAAGGAGATACCCGGGTATATTTCATAAATCTGAAAAATAATTTGAATTATTTACCCGGATAGGTAGGAATGTACCTGGGTAAATGTATTTTTGGAATAAAAAACTGGGGAGGGCGTTGATTTTGTCAAGTTGGATTTTTTTGTTTAGTTCCATGTTCACCAGAGAGGAACTGGGTTTCTTGGAAGTTCCCATACTTGTTACAAGCAAGCAGATCCAATCTTTGATCCATCAAAATCTTCAACTTACATCAATGTACATCTTTTATGGAACAAACAGGCAACACATATCAGAGAGTTTTTTCATACTCTCCCATCAAAAGCAAGTGAGATTGGTTTTCTCAAATTCGGTAAGGCTAAACGAGTTTCCCTATGAATGATACAGGATCCTACGTGAAATTCACGAAATCCTTGAAATTCACGCATCTAGGAGCAAGTTATGCCATTAATCTTGTTGGAATAAAACTTGGTGCTTCGAATTGCTTTCAAGAAGGGTACTGCAAACATTGATTCTGGTACAGTTATAAAATAAATATTTTATTACGTAACGTGTTGGGCAAAATCTGATCTCTCAGCCAAACCTTAAATTTCTCTGCCGGATTTTATTCAATATCGAAGAAATCGGTTTCTGAACGAGAGGAATCGGTTCAAAAGCTGCATCTCTAGTTTCTAGTCAAATTGTGGTGAACAATGTGAGTCAGTATAAACTCCAAACAAAACAAAACTAGATTAAAGAACACAACTTCCGATAAATACAGTTCCTCTCGGGTCAACACGGAACTAAACAAAAAAACCCAACTTGACAAAATCAACGCCCCCCAATTTTTTATTCCAAAAATACATTTACCTGGATACATCCCTACCTATATCGTAGGATAAAATTTTTAAAAAATATCCATTTACCCGGATACACCCCTACCTATCCAGGTAAATAATTCAAATTTTTTTCCCAGATTTATGAAATATATCCAGTATCTCCCTCTCTAATCTCCCTCCCTATTTGGGTAGGATAAAATTTTCAAAAAATACCCAGATAGAAAAGGAGATACCCGAATAGGCTTCATGGTCAACGGTCAAACAGGAACAGATTAGTGGGGAAGGTTAAATTTTTTAAATAATTTATAAATATAGTCAATTTAGTAATTAATTATTAAAAAAATGTTATAGTGGTCAAAAAGCGTAGAGTATATGACAGTTCTCAGTTGATCTTATCCATTAATACAGTTTATATTGGTAGAAAGCTTTTGTTATGGAGGGGGCTTCTTGACCGCCAAGGCAAGATGCCTTCACAAATAATTTTTATTTGTTGTCATTGGGTACACACTACACACACATCCGCCCACCCCTATTTTTTTTTTTTTGGTAGCATAACCCACCCCATTTTGACTCCTAGCTTCATGTTTGTACACAGTGATCTGTCATCATTTGCATTTTTCTTCGCCGTAGGGACTGCTAGTTCTCAGATCCAATAATAATCCCGGCCCACTAGGATTAAACATTGACATTGTTTGTTGGGAACGATAAACTTCGATCCCATCCTACAGTAGCTAGCAGCAACAACCTCCGCCGCCACAGCCCCCAAAATGCCCAACCGATGCAGGAGGCACAATAGTGAGGGGCTCCGCAACAATGCGCGCACAACCCTAATGTACTAGGAAACAACGATATAGGCAAGGATTCTATCGCTGCCTTCGTCCCACTTGCTTACCCAAGCCCTTGTTCAACCAACTAAGGTGGGAATCTCATGCAAGCCATGATGACCCTGATATTGCAATGCCTAGAAAACATGGAAAGATTGTTAAGGGAACGTCGGGGAGAAAATATGCCTTCACCTCCGCCCAGCAATCAGGGCAGAAACCTAGGCCTACCATCATGCTAGCAAGCATTAGGCCCTAGCAATATCCACACCGACAACACTCAAGGAAGACTTCCCTCCCACGCACTCAAATCCAGAACTGTGTAGGGCCAGGCCGCCCACAATCAGCACACTGAGGAAGTGGAGGAAGTGAAGACAGTCCCTTCACAGACTTTGTCATGATGGAAACCCAATCCCTGGTTGCCCAAGTAAAAAGGGACCCAAGATCCTCAGGAGCATCTAGACACCTTCAAGACGAGTATATACCGAGGCCAGAGACTCATTCACCACTAGAGTATTTGCCACCACCTTTAGAGGTCCAACCTAGTACTAGTTCAGTTCTTTCCCCTGTTCTCCATCAACTACTTGAGAAACTTTTTGTTAACTCTCCAAGTGAGAGTTAATTTTGAGCTTTATAATTGTTGAATTATTGCCTAGTTTGATATAAAATTATAATAAAGCATGATTAATTTACTATAATATGCATGATATGTGCTTCTAAGTGTTTTAGGATAATTATATGTTAAATTAAAATATTCTAGTGTGATTATGATGTAGAATAGATAACTAATCGAGAATTTTATTTTGTAGGTTGATGTCACAGCAACGCTATAGCAATGGTCAATTAATGAGACGTTGCGTTTTGAGCTGTAACAAAACAGGAGTTGAACGAAAATATCTCAAGATAAACAAGAGACAAGGTGGTTAAGTAGGTAAATACTCTGTAGGGAATCTGGGATTAGTTGAGATTACGAGAGACTAGAGCGTCTCAAACAGCCCTAAAACTATCTTCTTCTTTTTTCTACCATTTTGTAATTTTTTAGTTTCACCATTGTTGCACTTTCCTGATTTCTGTCCGATGTTACTGTGGTAATTCCATATTAAGCCAAAGTCACTTCCATTTTGTCCTATTTTTTTCTGTTTTTGGTTGATACCTATCATATTGATTCAAGTAATGCTTTTGTGGAACAAAGAATCTGCAATTCTACATATCATAGACGTACTTTATACATTGTTAAGGATCACGAAAAAACAAAATTTCAATTGCTTTTTGACCTCAACTAGTGGAGAACTTTGTTACTCGGAGCCAAATGTTTCCATCCTGCAACGAATTCAATTTCGGATAAATTTGAATAATATCAATCAGGTTTAACTATAGATAGCATAGCCATTTCAGATTTACCTATGATAAGCTTATATTGCTAGGAGGGAAGTATACAACTCTAAAGAAAAACAGCTTCTAGTTAAGAAAATGATCAATCATGTGCTGTATAACATCTGCACCTTCTATATGTGTGATTTGGTCTTTGACCTGTAAAAGTAGCCATTGTAAAAGATGGATAAAGGACATAGGCAGGTAAAACGACGTATTCAAAGAAATACAATATCACGTCTGACTTAAGAATGCTGTATTAATAGAGTAAAACTTTAATTAGTTATGATGAATTATGATAGTGCCATATATCAGAAATTAAAGGATACGCAACATACAGACAACGGGATAGCAAGAGCAGTGCAAGATACAGACCTGAATGACACTATGAGCAGCAAATCTCAGTCTGCTACTGTGGAAGCTCACATCTACTTTTTCCCATGACAAACAAGATAAGCCTGTTACCAATTCCTCTGCAGGTGTTCATTCCAGTTAGAAATCTTACAATTTGGAGAACAAAAAATAACATAAAAGAAACATACCATACATTACTCCTTTGTAAAATTTTAAGCAACACTTAATTATATAGGGAAAGATCAACAACGACAATTACAACCAAGTCTTATCCTACTATGTAGGACAAATGGATCAATAAACAGTATTGGGCTCTATAAAAACCAAATTTAGTAGAAGTGACAGCAATTTAGAGTAAGGGTTTTTTATGGTCTATCCTGACGACCCCAAGGTGTATTAAAGGGATCAATAGCAAGAAACTTGCCATTTTTTATCAGGGTTATTTTCAGAGATTGTTTTATATTTCTCGTGGTTTGACTGCACTCCATGAATAATGCTCAAATTTCTACTGGGATTACTTAAAGCATACAAATTTGAATTTTGTATATAGAGAAAACAATTATTTGATGCACAAGATTATGGATTTTTACTAAAACAAACAACTAAGGATATAATGTCTATCTGCAAATGAAGGACAAAGAAAATCCCAACATTTAGCTAGCAACAGTATTGGGTTAATAATATCCGTAGTACTCTAGACAGAACTGCAAATGAAGGACAGAAAATCCCAACGCTTAATGAACAGTCCTAGGTTAATATCTATAGTATCTAGACAGAACTGAATGCACAAAGATCATATGGCGGAGGCAAAGCAAGAGAAGGTCAACCATGTAAGAGCACACAGTGTGGTGGAAAACAGAAAAAAAAAAAAAAAAGAGCAAACTTCCCAGAGACCATAGAGTTTTCAAATGTACAAGGCAACAATGGAAGATAAGGTAATTAAAAAAGAAAAAAGGAAAAACTGAAGATGCCAACCTTCTATCTTGTCAGAGCTGTTATCTTCCATTAAGTCACACTGCTCAGCATCACAAGCTTTGCAGTGCTCTTCATATACAACATGTGGATATTTTTCGTTGAGGGTATCCTCCCACTGCCAACCAAATATTTTTATATCACTAAATGGTAACAAATGATCCGTTAAATCAGGTAGCATAAAAAAAGTTGTCAGCAAACATACCTTTGGAAGTTCATAATCACGTCTAATGGATGATGTTCTCCAGCCAACAATATCTAGAGTTGTTTCAGTAAAGGAAAACCAAATGAAAAAATATGCAATGAAGACAGAAGAAGATAATATGAAGGATACGATCATAGCCCACATTTGAATATACAACCCGCCGTTTGAAGGTACGCAATGCAGACCTGCAGAAAGCAAGTCAGAGCCATTTAAAAAACATGAAGAACCTTAAAGGAAACAATCTCAATAAACTCCATATATATAAGGAAGCAAATGAGGTAAGCAACAAACATACATGAAATAACATTGATCAGAATCTTCAAGCATGCGTTTAAGCAATGGAGGTTTTCCTTCATCATCATCAGTAAGGAAAAGATGCCGACCCGTTCTTCTAAAAATCAAATGAATAACACAACTTGCAAGTTTCTCAAATGCAGTTACCCCAAAAAGAAATGGAACCTGAAATTCAAAACCCAGTCAACATATTTAAATACCCAAATTGCAGAAAGTGATGCAACCCTTTTTTAAGAAAATATCCCAACAAAGTGCAATAACTACATGATCATCCCTGATTTATGGTGAGAGACAACCATGCAGATAGGCTGAAAAGAAATTCAACAGTGGGCAGCAGGTCCACTAGGCATGAACGGTTTTGGATGGCCTCTCTTTAGGCTCAAGACACCATGTTGAAAGAGAGAGGGAGATAAGAGAAGCACATGCTATGTCAATGCATGCAAGAGACAACTGCATATATATTAATGTAATAATCACACGGGACCTAACTAATCATATGTACAATGAACCTGCAGACTAAACTAAGCTAGAATAATTACATCTCAACAGTTTCTTTAACCCATATCATTTAGATTTGGACAACGTAAAGTAAATATAGGATGTTGGTACCTGCTTATTTCCCCTTGACCCCAGATGAGGTGTAGCAACAGTTATGAAATTCATAGCCTCCAAGCCACATATTGTACCCATTGAGTCCTCCTTACTATCTTTGTTGCTCGAGTCCTTAGTATATTCTTTTTCATGTGGCCTATACAGCTTCCCAATCGCATATCGTGCCACTAACCCTCCCACTGAGTGTGCGACAAAGGAGATCTTACGCATATTTGGCTTTCTTCGAATCACTTCAAGGACCTAAAAGTTAAATTTGTTGTAAATAGCAATAATGATTATGTATTCAATGCCATGGTATACCGGTATAGAAATATAGAAAAGATCTCAGATATTAAGACTAAAGATTTTTCAGCCCAAAACTTTAGAACATTAAATCCCACCAGAATTCTACTATAGAAAGACCTTCTTTGTCTTCTTATACATCACTCATGAACATTTTATGAAAGCTTCGCATAGAATGCTTTCAACAGGTTATGCTTTATAAGTGGTAGAGAAGATACGTAAAAACATATGTGATGCAGTATACCTTATATATATATATATATATATATATATATATATATATATATATATATGGGTTTTCACAACATAACAAACAAACTTTCGTTACACACAACATTTTGTGGGACCACACATTTTAAAACAAAAGAAAAAAAAAAAAATATCATAAACACGATAACATTTATAAAAACATAAAACCCTATATATATATATATATATATATATATATATATATATATATATATATATATATATATATATATATATATATATACATACATATATATATTTAACAAATGGACATTCGTTATCTATCATAAACACGATAACATTTATAAAACTTATATAATGATAAGAATCAGGTAATATAATCTCTGTCCATGGATAATATAGAGAAATTAGGTTAAATTCACTTTCAAATGACATAAAACAAATCTTCTATATAGTGAAATACTTACCTCCTCCGCCAATCGCTCTCCCATTATGTCCACACCATCTAGTGTCAACATAGACACATTTCGTTGGCTACCTGGGTGAAATAAGATGGGGAAAATGTAAAAGCAAGCACAATACACACAAAATCTAAAGCCTGCTCTAGTTTCCTGAAGAAATTAATATGCTAAAAAAAAACAAAGTCATCTAAAACAGAAAGCATACAAACTGGTCCATTAAGGAGCCAAGTAAAATATACCCAAACATTCAAACTTGATAAATCTGTGGAAACCATTGTATTTTTTGTTTCCTTATTTTTAGAGATCAATTAGGATCTCCTTTTGATTATCTTATTAATTAGCGGAAATTCATATAATTATTTAGTGATGAGCCATGAGATTTGTGTACAGGAGAAGGGTTAAAAATAAAGCCCAAAGTAATAGTCAACCCAAAGCATACGGCTGCAGTGTCTATAGTAATAACAGGAAAAGAATAGTTAACGTGGGAAAATTGGAGTGAGTTAGAAAAGAGTGCAAGTGGCAAGTTGTGAATGGAGAGGAGGAATTAGGGGGTAGTGGGATGGTAGATTCGGGTGGTCATACGGCAGGGGGACAGAAAATGGAGGGTATGCATATTTTGAAGAATAAAAGTAAGGAGGAAATCAGGAAGCCTTCAGGGACTGAGTTTCTGTATTACAGATTCTTTGTAATTCCTTGAGTTGTGTAGTATAATAGAATCTCCGTTGTGTAGTTAAACACATGGATTTCTTCACATACCTCTCGGGTCCTAATATTCAACATAGTATCCACAGCATAAAGAGAAGAACTCAAATCCGTATCTATCCAGTAAGCCCACTACCCGTTTAGTAAAAAATCTCACTGAAATTGTCACGTCCGTCAATTTCCTACCTCAATCCTTCTTCAGAAGCCATCCCAGAGCCTATATCATCGTTCAACCGCCATGTGACCGTCGATGACTGTCGTTGACCGGAAACTCTTTCAGCAAGACACCCACTGTCTTCACCATTGTTTGCAGGTGGTCATGTCTATCCAAGTCGCATTCCTAAACTGGAAGCGGGGTCCAGGTCGCTACAAAGGATCGTGGGAGCACGTGCACTATCCATTTTACCGGAGACTTCTTCTATGTGACTCGTCCTTATGTTCCGATCCCAAGTTTGCATGGTTCTTATGGTTTCAACTCTCTTTATTGGTGGCAAGACTTTTTCTCCTTCGTGTACTTGTTCAAGCCATTTTTTGTCCTTTTTTTTTTCCACGTGACATATGGTTGACTCTCAACCCAGTGATGAATCCAAAGATGCTTTGAAGCTCAAGGCACTAGTTTTTCAAGTTTTCAACAATTTTGTTAATACTCCATTATACATGGACAATTTGGATGGCTCTAATTATGACTCTTAGGCTTCCGAGCTCAAACTTTGGCATGATGGACAAGATTATGCTGTCATTACAGCATTAAGGCAATGCCCAGTAACGTAGCATCATCAAGTCCATTATCCACACATCACTCAAGCTGATCTTTTCGTGCTCATGTTACTTGTGAGTCTGTTTGGCATTAGGTCAAGGAGCCTTATACTAACAAGGTGTCTCTAGGGTGTTGCTTATTTAGGGAAGGTTCATGGTGTGATTCACAACATAAATAACCTTCTACCCCCTGCTGAGGGCCGTGCTAATGAACTTAAGCACCAGAACACCATTTTCATATTATTGGCTCTTTATGGCTTACACGGAGTACTCTGCTAGCCGGCTCTACCACCATCTCAACTCTGGATTTTGTTTAATCAACATTGTTAGGGTTTCACCTATAATTTCTACGGAGCCTATGATGCCTGTTGCACCTACTCCCTCACTGGTTGATTCATAAACCATTATCTCTAGGGTTCTAGTTATGCATGCAAATCCTCTAAGGGTTGCAATCACTACACTAATTGCAACAAGTTAAGCCATACTATTGATCCCAACAGGGATCTTCATGGTCGCCCTCCTTGCTTAGCTCATGTTTCTCAAGCCTTATCTGCCTCTAACTCTCAGTTGACTACTACGCCACAGCCATCTCCGTCTATTCTCACTAGCGTCATGCAATGTTATGAGGACAAGCGTGCTTCCAATTCAAATGCCTTTCTTGCACACAAGTAATTCCTTTGCTGGTGTCTTTCAATCGCACTCTCTTGACCCTTGGGTTCTCGATTCTGATGCGTCAAACCATATTTCAAGTTATTATTAGTCTTAATTCAATTCTTTCTGCACATCTGGTCCGTTGCCCACTTTTATTGGGGCTAATGGTTTGTTGGTTCAGTACCAAGGGAATGACATTGTTATCCTCTTTCCATCTATTTCATTGATAATATGTTTTAGGGTTATACTTTTCTCATATAACAAGAGAAAAATTCCCTCTCCTGCACACACAATACAAGGGGTGGGTCCCACTTTTTTTTTCCTTTCTCTTTTCCATGGACCCCACACCTTGTATTGTGTGGGCAGGAAAGAGAATTTTTCTCGTGTGAGTGGAGAAAGTATAACCCTATGTTTTATGTCCCTAATTCCTTCAATCTCATTTCAATTAGTCACTTAACTAGGTCTCTTAGGTGTATTGTTTGCTTTACAAAAATTTCATGATTTTGCAGAACTAGAGTTCGAGGAAAACAATTGGCGCTCGATCTGAGTCCAATGGTCTTTATAACCTTTCCACCGCATCCCAGGTGTGCTCTGTTATGGATTTTTTGCTTACCATTCACGTTCAGTTGGGTTATTCGAGTCTTGCTAAACTCAAGAAGATGGTGCCGCGTTTGTCTACCTTATCTAGTTTGTCGTGTGAGCTATGGTAGTTTGGGAAACTCACTCGTAGTTTGTTTCCCAATCGAGTAAGTCGTCGAGCTTCATTTCCTTTTTTTTTGGTTCATTCACATGTTTGGTGTCCAAGTTGTATTGTTTCTACTATAGGGTCAAGATACTTTGTTACTTTTATTGATGATTACTCTTGTTACCAGTTTTATAATGTACTACTTACTCAATTTGGTGTTCTCATTTTCACTTTTTGTAGTATTAATTCCCCTGAATATTTATCCCATCAATTTCAAAAAAAAATTGCATCTAACAACATCTTTCACCATACATAATGTTTGCACACCCCCTAACAAAGTGTGGCTGCCGAATGCAAAAACAATCACCTCATTGAAACTACTCAAAAACCATTACTCCATGGTCATGTTCCCTTCAATTTTTGGGGAGATGTCCTCACTGCCTCCCATCTCATTAATAGCAGGCCCTCCTCACTCCTCAGTCTTTGATAACCAAATACTACACCCTGTCTTTATTCCCCATCAATAGTTGCATTCCCTGGCCCCTAAACTCCTTGTATCTACTTGTTTTGTCCATGATCTCAGTCTTGGTCTCTAACAGGTGGTCCGCGAAGTCACAATGTGTTCCTTGGTTACCCTCAGAAACAAAAGTGATGTCGTTGTTACTCTCCTAGTTTTTGTCGTAACTTTATCTAGGCGAATATTACTTTCTTTAAGTCTACCCGTTCTTTGGCTCCACCTTTCCCAATGACTCTGTCTATGCTCAATTAATTCTACCCCCTGTTTTGGTTGAATATAACCCACCACCATCTCCTCTGGTCACTCCTTTGGTTCAATCTACCCCAATGTCACCGCCCCTAACCACTCCTTCTCCATATGCTTGCAGCCCTAGACTTTTCTTTGGTAGTGTATGTAGATGACATTGTCATTACGGGTGATGATCATCATGGCATTACTCAGGTAAAACATCTCTGCCATCATTTTCAGACAAAAGACCTTGGAAGACTCTTATATTTCTTAGGGATAGAGGTAGCCCAATCCAAATATGGCATTGTGATATCCTAGAGGAAATATGCTATGAACATTCTTGAGGAGACAACTCTATTGAATGTTAAGTTAGTCGACACTTCTATGAATCCAAATATCAAGTTTCTGCCAAATCAAGAGGGGTCATTCTCAAATCCAGAAAGGTATAGAAAATTAGTTCGGAAGCTGAACTACCTCATAGTCACTTGATCAAACATCTCATTTGCAATTAGTGTGATAAGTCAATTTCTCATTTCTACTTGTGAAGATTACTAAGATGAGTGATTTGTATTCTCAAGTACATTAAAATAGCTCTAGGAAAAGTTCTTTTCTATGAAGACAAAGGTCATACCCCGGTTGCGGGATACCAAGATATTGATTAGGAAGGTTGCCCCACTAATCAAAGATTTACCTTTGGATAATGGGTATATAATGGAGATAACTTACTAACATGTAAAAGGGAGAAAAAGTGTAATTGATAGATCGAGTGCTGAAGCAGAGTATCGTTCTATGGCCACAACTACTTGTGAACTCATTTGGCTAAAACAACTACTTAAGGAGCTCAAGTTTGAATAAAACAACTCGTAAGTGCAACTCTCATTTGCAATAATCCTGTTGTTTTGCATATTGCTTCCAAGCGACTATTTCATGAAAGGACTAAACATATTGAAATAGATTGTCATTTCGTCAGAGAAAATGTCATCTCGGGAGATATACCCACCAATTTTGTTAACTCAAATTATCAACTAACTATTGTATTAACCAAGTCTTTGAGAAGTCCTCGAATAGACTACATTTGTAACAAGCTTGGTACATATAATCTATATGCTCCAACTTGAGAGTGTGAGTAGTAAATAGAACAGTATAGAGTAGTTTAGTATGAGAGACGATCTCTTTGTAATTCCGTTTCATTCAGCTATATCATAAAGTCTCTGGTGTGTAGTTGAAATACACATATTTCACCACATTCTCTCGGGTTATGATATTTAACACTCCTAAATAACCAAAGACAAATCTTTATAAGTAAACAAGAATAGACACTCCATTAACAGGAAGGCTTCAAATTTCTCAGCACCATAAACTACAATTTCACCAGGTCTATAATTAGAATAGCGAATCATCGAAAGTTCACCATACCAAGACTAATGTTATTCTAAATAGCTAAGACACTATATCCAAACTGTCTGATTCCAAGGGAAAGTAGCAACTATATTAATCACAGTAGCTTATGAGAATGAAGTTCTGCATGAGATCAAAGGCAGACATACGATTGATGAATCATAGCTGCTTAATTCACAAGTAAAAGAGTCATAAAATAAATAAAATAATCTCTTTAAGTCAGAAGCTCTTGTTTTGACCACATGGTATGATCATCAAAGCTTTTGAAAGATAACAATGATCCTTACAGTGAACAAACACTTTATCGGGAAGCTCTTTAACAAATCGCTCTGCCGCAAACTTCCAATCGGTTGCACTGCAGGAACAAACAGTTAAAACATGAATCATCCACTTTATGCAACAAACACAAAATCTGTTAAATTGATAACACTAAACGTATCCATTCAACAACAACAAAAAATACAGGAATTTACCAAGAAACAAGAATCAATTCAAACAATCACAGCACATAATCTCAAAATTGCAATCGAATAACAATAACCAACACACGAACATCAAAAAAAACACGATCGAATAAATCAACAGGATCAGCATTTCATCAAAATCAATAAAAGGAATTAAGCGAAAATGCCATCATATACCTTCCGAGAATTCCATTGACCATGACAACGAGATGATCAGCGGAGGAAGAATCGGACGATTTGGAGCTCCACACATCGCGGCTTCCATCGACGGACTCCGATGTGCACACCGCGTTCTTCTCCATGGGGTTAACGAACAACGCGTTCGTTTGACCAAGCACCTTCCCTCGCTCGCTCGTCCCCAAACTTGAGCAATTCGATAAGCGAAATCGGAGTTCGGAATAGCGCGGAAGAGATCGCGAGGCAAAAGCAATTGAAATTTTCCGGTGAGATAATTTCCCCGAGAAAATAGAAAAGAAAGTGCGAGAAAATAAGAAAGAGTTTGAAAAGATTTGATTCGAATTGATGTAAATGTGAAAAAAAGTAGTTAGTTTGGTGGGGAGTGATAAATACATGAGAACGAAGGAAAATCCAAATAAATAAATACAATATTGAAATCAATGGGACACGTGGCAATACTGCGAGAGCAGAGTGTTGCTGATTCGTTAAGAAGAGGAAAGGAAAGATGTGAACGCCACTCTTAACTCACCGATATAGATTAAAAATGACATGAAGAGAATTTGCTATAATTGCATTTGTTTTTGGATAATGAACCATTGGGATATGGGATTATCTCGATTGGGGATAATAATGTGTCAAAATGAGTTCATACGATATGAATTTTGACATAATATCAATATTTCAATACGAATACGATATGAATTTTTATTAATGTAAAAATTTTCAACACAAATATAATATGAATATTTTATTGGTTGACATAATATAACATGAATACATGTAAAATAAGAGTAAGTGAAAAACAACTAAAAAATGCGTTGAAATTAAGTGAAAATAATAATAATAAAAAAATTAAAATAAATACAAAACATAAATTTAAAATAAATACAAATCGAAAAAAAAGTGAAATGCATAAATTTAATATGCAAAACGATATGAATTTTTTGCGAATCATTTTTTTTTTACATGATATGAATTTTTTTGCAAGTTGACTCAAACACGAAGTTTTCATGTGGTGTCACGAGTCAACCCAAATTTCATAATTTATTTCGACACCCCTAATAATCAAGTCTTGTGCGCAGATATGCTTAACTTTTAAGGGTTAAAAGTTGTTTCTATTTTTTTATGAACATAGCTATGAGATAAAATTGATTTTTTTTTTTTTGGTAAATAAAAGAGATAAAGCCCAAAGCAAACAAAAAAATCTACACAACAACTAAAGCACGATCTCTCCCCACAGAAGAAAGATCCGCTAAATACAACTAAGAAATACCAGTAGGAGGATCCTCACAAGAAACTAAATCGACCCCTCTTTAGCATTCAGAAAATAGTTAGTCATTCAATCTACACAAGTATTACCCTCTCTATAAATATGGCTCAACTTAATTCTCCAATCTTTTTGTAACCAAGTCCGTATTCGAGTAATCAAATGACCTTCACGGACTGCTGCACCATCCTTGGTGAGCACAGAGATAGCACTCTTTGAATCACTTTTAACTTCAATATTACGATATCCTTCACGTCAAGCAAGCTCTAAACCATGGAGAATTCCCCACAATTCTGCTTTGAAAGCTGAACAGACACCAAGTTTATAAGCAAAACCATTTAACCACCTACTAGATGAATCTCGAATGACACCCCCACAAACAGCTGGACCTGGATATCCTGCTTCCGAAAATTGCCACGAAATGTTAATAATCAGAGTTCTCCTACCTAACTGATGACTATTAGATGACTGAAAAGCTTGATCTACCTCCCTCACAAGATTTCTAATAATTCGCTCCCTTGAAGATAAATCCAGAATATTAGCCCCATGATTAATATCATTCCGCCAGCACCAAATCTTTCAAGCTGAGAGAAAAAAAAAAAAAAAAACCCAGTAATCAGGTAAGCTAAAGTCCACGCTGCCTTTGATATTAACCTAGAGCCAATAATCCAAATCTGCATCAAAGAATACATAATGGAAAGATTGGGGAATCAGCAAGTTCCACAACTTTTTCACCTCAACACAATCCCGAAGAGCATGGAGAATTGTCTCGGTTGTAGTTTTACAAATAGGACATAAATGCACTCTTCCCCATTGAGCAATTTTTTCCATGATAAGCAATCTCCTAATGTAAAATTTTCCACATTAGAATTTTAACCTTTTGAGGCCCAGCTCAATGCCATAACAGATGCCATAAGGAATTATCACCCACAGCTGCATCTCTATCATTAGACAACCATTGATAAACATCTTTAATAACAACTGATGTACTGCTCCCTATAGTCCACCACTTTTTATCTGGCCCATCAGAATGACACGGAGGCAGCGTTGCTTGCAGCAAATCAATAATAGTCGATGTAATCCATTGTTGCAGCTTAGGCAAGTCCCACTCCCCTGTATGTAAAATAAAATCTTCAACTTTTTCATTAAAATTTATATTGCTTGTACCTGGTAAAAAGATATAAGTTATATTCTTTTAGTGATTTATACAAAATTTGATCAGTAATATTTTGTGTAAATCTGAAAAGTTTTTTTTTTACTTTACATATCATTAGCTATGTACCGAGGGAAAAGAAAAAAAAATAATAACTTTTTAGATTTATACAAAATTTTACCAGTCAGATTTTATGTAAATCACTTAAAAGAATATAAAGTTATATCCTTTAAAAATTCTTGTTTTTCCCAATAACTTTTCACCCTTAAATTTTAAATACATACCGAACGCATCCTGGCCAAAAGGGGTGTACTCTATATATTTAACACAAACATTTTCTAGTTTTCCATCTCATTAAATCTTTTAGAACCCATTTTAATAAAGTAAGTTGAAAAATATGTTTCTCATAAAATATATATTTTATGTGAAATTCATATATTTTTTTCTTTTTTTTCCTCAATAGATTCTGTCCACTTTCTAATGACCCAAGATTATTTGATAAATTAAAAAATGGAGTTATCACTAATTTTATTTAATTAGAAAAAATTGGAAAAAAAAAGTTAACCAAGGTTCACAGTCTAATTATGCATAAAAGAAAAATGATGAAAACATAATCCCTGCATTCATGATACATCCATTTGAAAAATGGCAATGGGATGTATAAATTTTTAAATTTCACACTTGTTCGGTGTTTATGGATTATATAAAAAATAATGTCATACAAAACTAACTTATTAAGGAAATCATTTGGTTATGTTACATAAAATTCACTGTAGCTTCGTGCACATAAATCGACATGTGTGCATCACTTTTTTATTTTATTATAAAAACTTGCATTGTGAAAGTGGCATGATAAAAGCTTTATCATGTAACATAATATTCATAAATCCCAACTTATTATTCATAAAATAAAATTAATACACATCAAAACAGAAAGAAGATGTCACACTCACACCGCCCCACTTTTATATTTTACAATCAACTTTGGTTACAGTGTATTTCACATGCCCATATTAGAATCCTGAGAAAATGAACAGATCATGAACTAGTGCGAGCAAACGGAAAATTTCATATTTCAATATATAGACAGATTTCCCCTCAAAGAAGGACAATTGGCTATGACAGTTCAAATAGAAAAAGGAGTCCAAAATTAATGATACATTATAGATGCTTAACTAAAAAGCAAACATCTTATTTACATGAGTCATCAATCGTATCCACAGTAATATCAAGGCAAGCAAAATCGAATGGAAAGTGTGTAAGTTTCAGACAAAGCTCAAAACAGAGAGGAATTTTATCAAGCATTTCGTCAAATAGGAAGTAGGCAATAATGGATGAAAACCCTATTGACAATCCAAAAATGTAAGTGAGTGCCTAGTAGGAATAATAACACAGACTCAAGGAGTATTATACGAGTAATCACCACAATCAGGATACATTGTTTTCAACAACTCAGTTTTCTTTCCATGACAATAGCTACAGATGAAATTATATTGGAGAGAAAGAAAAATAGATTTCGAGTAGCTTGAATTCCAATAATAACTTTTATTCCTCTCTTCAACCTCTTCACTTGACAATAATCCCCACAGACACCGCTTTTTCTTTCTTTACCTTTCCATGTGTATCAGGATCTCTCTTTTTCCCTTTTCTTTCTCTTTTCTTTTCACTAAATCCTCTGAATTTTGAGCCTCCCTTTGAAATCCTAGATGCCCTGCTTTCTCTTCTCCTTTCTCTTTTCTTTACCGTTTTTTCTTGCACTCTCTCTTCAATGTTTCTAGACTGTCCCTGAATCCTTGTTCCCCTTATATCCATCTCCATATCACTAGCGTTGGTGAGAATGGATCAGTATTAGACCGGCTGTTTTTTGAAACTTTTTTTTAGTTTTTAGAACCAAAAAAAATAAAAAACTCGTTTAGTGTTTTATAAAAACTGTTTTGAAAATTATAACTATTTTTTTGTTTTTAGAATCAAATTTAGAGAACATGTCTGAGTTGTTTTTGTTTTTTTTAAAAAAAAAAAAAAGAAAACAACAATTTTCATAACTATTTTACAAAACAATTTTAAAAACAAAAAAACTAGAACACAATCAAACAGTCCCTAAACTCTTTAGCTTCTAAAATGTTGATGTATTTCAGAAATGGTACTGTTGTTTGTATTAGATTAGTCCTCGTTACCTTTATGTTCAGATCTAAAAAATTAGGCATCTATCTCGAGATTTGCAGCAGATGGGATGCAACGTCCCTTCGATGCGTTCCAAGACAGGCTGAAGAATATGAGAAAAAAATAGAGTAAACATCTTTTTTGGTCACTGGCAATATCCACGAAAGCCTTTTTGGTCCCTGGCAATAAAAAAGGACCAAATTGGTCCATAAAAATATAAAAAAGGGGCCACGTTAGTCCTTCTGTCAACTCCTCCGTCACGGTCAAACTAACGGTGCCCATGTGGCACGTTATCTTCTGACGCGGACTGGACGGTTGACACGTTGGAACGCTGAATGACGACGTTTTCTTCCAAATGGGTTGCAAATGCTTTCCGACGTCGTTTTATTTTTCAGAAAATGGTCAGACACCAACACAAGTTACCGTGGAGAGTCATTTTTTTTTCTACATCACTAAGTCTTTGCATATTATTGAAACACCATTGTTGACTCCACTGGAAGCTTCGTTGAACGGTGAGGGTTGTCGAAGATCGTGGTTGCAGGGAAGACAATCGAGCGTGAAGGTTTTGAAGGCTGGTTCTGTGGTGGTGAAGGGAAGTTCGAGTGTGGCAGTTTTCTTTCATGCATTAAAGTAAGTTTTTTTTAGAAATTCTTCAATATTTGTGGTCCCCCCTCACTTCTTGTTGTCTATTCTTTGTTGGATGATGGTCCCTCATGTGCTCTCCATTGTGTTATTATGGTTAGGGTTTATTAAAAAATACCCATTTATCCATGTGGTCTCGGTTTGTATATTCTGTTGCCATTTTTTATTCCTTTGGTCGTGGTCCCCAAATGTTTAGTGCATGCATAATTTGGAAAGGACCAATTTTTTTGCACGTTACTGGCTTGTACCCATTTATCGGCAGTGTTGAGTCAGATGCATATTGTTAGGGTTTTGTTAAATTGCTCTGTGGACCCTTGTATTGACGTCAAATGCCAATTTTGTTGTTGTTGCAATTTACAGCCCTGTGTGTTTTTCAGATGGATGAGTATATAGTAATAAGGTTTCATCATGGTGGTGTGTTGAAGAGAGATGATAAAGGGGTCCTAACATATGTAAATGGCAAAGTAGATGACTTACCTGAAATGGATGCTGATTTTGTCAACCTCCATGACCTTGATACTCTGTTCAAGGGTTATGGATATGAGACGTGTAAGCAAATGTTATGGCGTATGCCAAACGCAATCGATTTAGACGTAGGTCTAAGGCCTTTGAATACGGACAGTGATATTGTGGAGATGGTCAAGACTGCATTGAGAAATGGGAAGTTCATAGAAATTTTTTGTGAAGATTGCATTGCAACCCCCAACTATGTTGCACTTTAAGATATTATTGCACCTGCACATGTGGGTGGCAGTGATAGGCCTGCACATGAGGGTGGCAGTGATGGGGAGGAGGATGATAGTGGAGATGGTGATGGGTTTTATACTGACTCAGATGATAGTGTGGAGGAAACAGAGGAGTGCAAGGGGAAGGGTAAAGCTGTTGGAAAAGAAAAGCAAAACAAGAAGAAAGGGAAGGAGGTTGAAAATGTGGCAGGGGAGGACACAATGGAAGAGGAGGAGAAGTCAATGTCTTTCGAGGAGGGTGGGTATGGGTATACCTCTGAAGAGTTGAACACGCCTCCTTCAAGTGGTGCTGAGGAGGATGAAAAGGAAGTCAATCCAAAGTTTAATGTGCATGAGGAGTTTGGTCATGTACACTTAGAACTGGGGATGGAGTTTGTGAGTCTTCAAGACTTTAAAAATGCTGTCAAAGACTACAGTATTGATCTAGGAAGACAATTTAAGTGGCTGAAGAATGACAAAGTGAGAGCCCGAGCAACGTGTAGTAATGATGAATGTGATTGGATGATTTACTGTGCGTGGAACAACAAAATGGCAGCTTTCCAAGTGAAGAATTTTAATGACATCCACACTTGCTGCAGGCTTTTTAGAAACAAGAGGGCAAGTAGGGAGTGGGTTGCAAAGAAATTAGAAAAAAGGCTATTGACACAGCTGAACATGATAAGAGCTGAGGCCTACGACCACGTGAAAGAGGAGTACAAAGTTCATGTCCATTTGAAGAAAGTGACTAAGGCACTTCAAATGGCCAAGGCCAAAATAGAAGGGTGTGAAAAAAAACAGTATGCAAAATTAAGAGACTACTTGGGTGAGCTATTGAGAAGCAATCCAGGGTCTACATGTCAACTACAAGTGATCCCACAACCTGATCCGCACTCCTCACCCATATTTTCTAAGTTGTACATTTGTCTGGATGCATGCAAAAGAGGGTTCAAAGCTGGCTGCAGGCCCTTAATTGGTTTGGATGGATGTTTCTTGAAAGGATATTATGGAGGTCAATTGTTAAGTGCAGTTGGGGAGGATGCCAACAAAAGCTCCTATGTAATCGCATATGCAGTTGTTGATAGTGAAACCAAAGAGAACTGGAAGTGATTTTTAACACTGTTACAGGAAGACATTGGCCCTCATGCAGTGTTTGGGTGGAATTTTATTTCAGACCAACAGAAGGTTTGTTAAGCTTATTTCATTTGAACTTGCTTTAGTATTTAGCCACAAATTTGTTTACTCTGTTTTTCCTTCATAGTGCAATATGATCTCACTGATGTTAAGTGCAGGGACAACACATTTTTCTGATGCAGTCCATTTATGATGTTAACAGGGGCAACATATGTTTCTTGTTTTTCCTTCTCATAAAGAACTCATTCTGGAATCAGGGACCAATTAGGGCCCCGTGCACTTTATCAGGGACCATAATGGCCCTCGAGTACCATTGTTGGGGACCTATATGGCCATCATGTTTTGCCAAGATGTATGATAGTGTTTCCTGGTTCCAACAATCTATATCTGTTAGTGATACCTTTTTTTGTGTGTCTGTGTGTAGGGGCTGATTCCAACGCTTCAAGAGGTGATGCCTGGTGCACATCATCGATTTTGTGTGCAGCATGTTTGGAAGAATTTCATAAAACAGTGGAAATACAAGGCAATTCGAGCCTTGGTATGGGAGTGTTCTAGATGCACCACTGTCCCACAGTTCCAGCAGTCAATGGCACGGTTGAAAGGGAAGAATGAGGCTGCATGGAAGTACTTGGATAACATTCAGCCCTCAAGTTGGGTGAAAGCTTATTTCAGCCACTGGCCGAAATGTGATAATATCACAAACAACATGGCAGAGGTATGGAATGCCAAGATTGTTGGATATAGGTCAAAACCAATTATCACTCTATTGGAGGAATTGAGATGCTACATTATGAGGAGGATGGCTGCACATCAGAAGGTGTTAGGAACTATTCGGGGTAAAATTTCCCCTGCTCAGCAAAAGAAACTGGATCAGTTAAAGGTACTTAGCAATTCATGGACACCCACTTGGACTGGAAATCTGCAGTAAGATATGTATGAGGTCAGTGGGAAAGGTGATAGAGTTGGAGTGAATTTAACAACACATACATGTGCATACAATGCATGGCAGTTGACTGGGCTGCCTTGTGAGCATGCCATAGCAGCCATTTGTCACAAAAATGAGCCATCCGAAAACTATGTCCATCAATGGCTTACAGTGGATGCATTGCATGTCACTTATGCACACACTTTAAACCCAGTGAATTCAGACAAGTATTGGCCTTCATCTGATGAACCCAAACCTCTTCCTCCAAAACTTAAAAGGCCAATTGGGCGTCCAAAGAAACACAGGAAGAAGGACCCAACTGAAGACCAAGGGAGCAGTACAAAGAAATTCAAAAGGACATATACAGCCAAGTGTACTAAATGTGGTCAGACTGGACAATATGCCAAGAGTTGTAAGGGGCCACTAGCTTCCAAAACAGATAAAAGCCAAGCAAGACCACAATCTGTGAGTATTGGCTCTGACTCAGTAGATGAAATCCCTTTAAGTCAAGGAGGCCCTTCACAAGTTGGCCCTTCACAAGTTGGTAGTTCTCAGCCACATCAAGGCAACTTCAGAGGAGGCAGCCCACCTCCTTCAATTCCACAAGAAGCAAATGCAGTGTTGACAGAAGAGACAATGAAAGCAACAAGCAGTGGCACACGAAGTAGATTTTTGCACTTCATGACAACACCTGGTTTTAGGCCACTAAGGTGATCCTCAACAAAATGAGCTGCTGATGAAGAGGAACAAGGGAGTAGTGCATGAGCCAACTGACAAGGAGTGGATATAATGGAAATTTTTTGTAAATTCTGGCCATTTGTTTTTGGAGGCCTTATACAGTTATAATGTAATTTTTTTTTATGCAAGGACATATTGTATCTATAGGCCTCACTTATGATTCCTATTAGTTGCCTTCTATTTGTAATGCACTACTGTTTTCTAGTTCTAGGAAGACAATTATGTGTAACTGGTTATATTCTAGACATGCATGTTAAGTGCTATTTGTTTTGTGTAATGGGTTGATGCATGTTTTCTGGTTAGGTTGGTCATTTACCTGCCATATTCTCTTATTACTGGTTTGTGCTGACCATATTTTCTGGTTACTGGTCATGCCAAAATAGAAATAGAAGTCTTCATGTTGCAGGTTTGTGTTGTTTAACTGGTTGCAGGTATCATTAAACAGATCATGACTAATTTTTCTGTGGTCAGGGACCAATAAGTGCCCCGAGTATTTTGTCAGGGACCAAAACGACCCTCGAGTAATATTGCCAGGGACCAAATTGGTCCTCGTGTTTTGTAATCAGTAACAAATATGCATAACAGTATGCAACTTCTGTATCAGCAATTTCATGAGTTATGCATCTACATCTGTACATGGATGGTTTGTGATACAATGTAGCAAACTTTTTCCTTCAATCCATGCCTAACTATGCAATAGTCCATACTAAAAGAAACTTAGCATCTAGTATAGCATTTGACCAAGGCACAAATATATGATGCCATAATATATAGAAGAATACATTAAAGGCTTTTTTATAATAGGCCATTTGATACTACACACATTACAAACTCATTACAATTCAATGAAGGAAAAATACATTTGGGTCACTTGTTTTCACTTTTACCACACTAACAACAAACATACAAATCATGATCACAACAACACAAGCACCTAAGACCCTAGCTGACCTATCAACTGTCCTAATTTTTTTGTCCATCCTATCTAACTCCTCCACCATCTTCAGGTATTTGTCATTCAGTTTTCTTTTCTGCTGATGAAGCTTCATTCCTTGCTCAGTAATCTTCACATCTTGCTCTCTCATCATCATCTCCACATACTTCAACTTGAAGTTAATTTCAGCAACATCCAACTCCACAGTGTGAATTCTTGCTTCTTCCAGCTCCATGGGTTCATTACACATGTCATCTACCTATCTAAAAAATCACAAAAGGGCTTCTTCTCCTGCAAAAACAAAAAACCACGCTTACCAAGTGTTCAAACTCATTAAGGGGCAGATTACAAATTCATACCTTGAAATTAGGACAGCCAAGGAAAGCCCTGTTTGGGTTCTTCTCAGTTTTGGAGGTATAGACAATACTTTGTCTCCCACATTTGCACCTCCGACCGGCGGTCCTTGTCATTGTTCTTCCCCCCCCATTGCAGAACTCCCACTTGATCCCCCAATCCCAAAAGAAACACTTATCTTCTCCCACGCCCAGAAACCCGGTTGAGGGCTGAATGTTATTCGTCAAGTTTCAATCATCAAAGTGCAAACATTTTGGGGGCGTATTGCTGATTAGGGATTTGGTCATCAATTTGGGGGATGGATTTTCCGTTTTAGGGTTCGATTTGCCTTCTATTTGGGGATTTTTCAAAATATTAGGGTTCATTATTGGGGTTGTTTCAACCCATTTGCTTGAAAACGTCGTCGTGCTCTCCATGGACAGCTTTGCAACCCATTTGGAAGAAAACGTCGTCGTTCAGCGTTCCAACGTGTCAACCGTCCAGTCCGCGTCAGAAGATAACGTGCCACATGGGCACCGTTAGTTTAACCGTGACGAAGGAGTTGACATAAGGACTAACGTGGCCCCTTTTTTATATTTTTATGGACCAATTTGGTCCTTTTTTATTGCCAGGGACCAAAAAGGCTTTTGTGGATATTCCCAGGGACCAAAAAGGGTGTTTACTCAAAAAAAACTAAGTGATCCAGGCCCATTTTTATATTTGGTGGTCCCTCTCACATGAATGAATTTTTCATTCCATTTTTGCCCCTGTCATTTTTTCTTTTCCCATTTTGCCCCCTATTTTATGAGAAGGAGCACCCCAAATTTTATGGGCCAGGAGCACTACATTTCTTCTCCTGAAGAACCACTTCAATCGGTTTGTTATTTTGCAAAAGGTTTTTTTTTATTTTTTATTTTTACATTTCAATCGGTTTTTTATTTTGCAATTAATACGACCGCGGGTCCAAAATTAAATTTTTTGTAAAGAACCACTCCAACTTAAGATTTTGGGTGATAGTTGTTTTAATAATTTATATTATTTTCTAACACATTCCCTCATGCAAGGGGGAAAACGAAGGGCAGTGAAAATGGAACTCGTGCTCGCTGAAACTCTGATACCATAAATCACTTCAACCCAAAAGGCTTCAGAAAATTTATATGTTATTTTAAAATTGCTCAAAACGATACCGCATTGAAATCTCCAAATTTCTACTGACAAATTATAATACTTAAACTTCTAAAACGAAATAAAATGGTTCAAAGAGACTCAATAAAGAACCGATCACTAGGCCAAATGAAATATCAAAGGTACAAATTGTTACAATATACATTGCTTGCCCATAATTTTTGCTTATAGCTGCGAGTTTTTCGTACCCCTTTTTAACTAACTTCAAAACATCCTAAGAATTAATGAAGTCTTTTTTATTTTTAACTACAAAGAAGGTTTTTTGTGGTCCGTTCTATCATTAGCTTAGTGGGATGTGTTGGGCCCTCCTTCAATGCTAAGCCCATTTGAGGGGTTTTCCTAAAATATCCCTAACTCTAATTTTCATCTCCTATAAATACTCATTAATTAGGGTGGAGGCTAGGGTATAAGAGAGGATTTTGTTTGAGAGAAAATTTGAGAGATCTCTAGGGAGAGTTTGAGAGAAACATCTCTAGGGTAGTTTGATTATCACCATTGTTGGAGAGGTTGAGTTAACCACCACATTGGTGTATTTGATTCTTGTAACCATTATTTTCATAGTGGATTTTGATATGGACTAGGTCCTGAGATTTTTACTTCTTCATTGGTTGTGTTATTCTTCTCTCTCTCCTATTTGTTTTTAATTTTTCCGCTGCGCTGCCGACCTGGTGATATACAGGCCGAGATACTGCCGAGATCCGAGCTCCGGATCTGGTTGATTGACTTCCACACAAAAGGCTTCCTAGCCGAGTTTGAGGCAACCGAGTTCCCAACAGTGGTATCAGAGCCCGAGTTCTACGGGTTCTGAGGGAGACGAGATGGAGACCAGTGGCATAACCCATGATGGAGATATGTTCAAGCTGACCGCAGACAATTTCACCTACTGGAAACCGATGATGGAAGATCATCTCTACTACAAAGATTTGCATGAGCCCTTTATCTTTGATGAGAGACCAACAGGTGATGCTCTCCGGCAAGTATACCAATCGCACAAGTAATAAAATGATAAGTAAAGTTCGTCTCCACAGGGATTGAGATCTAATATCAATTAAACTTTTTCTTAAAGAATGGAAAAGATTCAAATAGGGTTTGTGTGACAAATATTGTCAAATTGAATGAAATTGAAATTAAAAACTTGTTTTTGAATTTTTATATTAAAGAATAAAAATAAGAACAAAGATTGATTTTTTTGTAAAATATGAAAGAACATTGCAGTCAGGGTTCATTCACCAAATGATCCCCGCTTTTTTTACTCCGGATTGATTTACAATAATTATCTATATAATTACTCAGATAAATTATCATCTAAAAAGATTTAATAGTTAACCCTCAATTCCTTGCAGGGTTAAACCTTTAATCCCATGAGGAACCCCAATTCCTTGCAATGTTTCTCATGGGATCAAGCAATGGGCGCGATAATTTAAGCATCTGCAATCATATAAACGTCTATTCCTAGCACGCATACATATCGTTATTGGTGTTCCCAATTTCAATAGGAATATTGAAACTCCCTGGATCATAACGCTTAGGCGGGAACTTCTTCATAATAATAGCACTACACTCCTCAGTGAGTGTCACCGTTTGGCATTCCTACAACTTGTGCTTTCTTGACAAGAGGTCCTTCATAAACTTGGTATGCCAGCCAAGGCTTCAGCAAAAAGGATATTTATATGCAATTTCTTGAAAATATCAAGAAATCTGCCATATTGTTGCTTTTGAGCATCCTTCTTGAATCTGTCAGGATAAGGTGCCATGGCTCGCATATATTCAGGATTCAGCTCAAACTTCTTCTTTTCAGCAACAATAGGAGGCTCTTTTTCTTCTCCTTTCTGAAGAGGTGTTTGGACATTAGAAGGAATCTCCTCTTCTTTTCCTGGCTCCTCCACCGCCTTAAGCTTTTCTGGAGCTGCTACCACCTTACCACTTCTAGTTGTGATAAACATACAATCCTCCTTGGAATTTTTAAATGTGTTACTAGAGGAAGTGCCTGGATTTTTATCAGCAACTTACTTAGCTAACTGGCAAACTTGATTCTCCAAATTCCTGATAGAAGCACTCATGTTCTTAGTAGTGGCCCTAGTTTCTTCCATGAAGGCATTGGAGTGTTGAGCCATTTGTCCAACTAACCTCTCCAAATCAGAAGGTTCCTTAGCTTGGACTGGTGGAGGCTGCAAGTAGTTGTTAGAATTGTAATCCAGTCCCGTGCCTTGACCTCTCCTCTGAAAATTTCTATTTCCAGAAGGGAAATTCTGATTCCTAAGAATGTTTCTTGGTGGAGATCTTTGCTCGTACCATACTCCATTCACTTGCACTTGTTGAGGAGAATCAGAAGACAACAAAGATGAGCATTCATTGGATTCATGTTCACCCTTGCAGTATTCACAAACCACAGATGCAACTTGCATAGTGGAAAGTCGCATCTTGTCCAGCCTTGAGGTCAAATCTGCTAGCTGTTGTGCTAACAATTTATTCTCAGCCAGAACCGCATCATTGTTATCCAAGTGTAGAATCCCTCTCTTAGGCTTGGCTGTCAAACCTTCATTTTCATTGGCAGCCATTCTCTCTATTAACTTAAGAGTCTCATTTGCTCTCAAAGATCTGATGCTACAACCTGCTGCACCATTCAGCACCATCCGAACTTTAGGTTTACACCCATTGAAGAAAATTCAGACCTGATCACCATTGGTCATGGGGTAATGAGGATATCTCCTCATTAGATCCTTGAAGCAGTTCCATGCTGCACACATAGTTTCACCCTCAGCCTGGGTGAGATTGGTGATATCATTCACCATCTGGTTAAACCTCTCCATGGAAAAGAACTCAGCAAAGAACTTATTTGAGAGACTCTCCCATTATGGAATACTTCTTGCTGGTTGCCTTTCCAACCAATTCAAGGCTTTCCCTTTAAGAGCAAAGGGAAACAGTCTCAGCCTGACTGCATCATTGGACACCTGGGGGTGTTTAGTGGAGTCACAGATCATCAGAAATCTGTCAATGAACCTGTGAGGGTCCTCATCAGCTTCTCCACCAAACTGAGCTCGCTCTACCAACTGAATATTGGCAGACTTGAGCTCCCAATGGTTGTTCCCCACTTCTGGATGAACAATGCTTGAATTTGGTCTGTTGAATGCTGGTGTAAGAATTGTATCCATAAGCGGATTGTCCACTTCATCATTGTTCCCAGCCATTATGTGTGCTTCTTCGAACAGAATTCCCAACTCGTTGAATGCAAGCTTCTTCCGAGCAAGTTTTCTGTTCCTCTTTTTTGCTCTAGTGATTTCCAAATTCAGTGGAAATTCTGGGATTGTACCTTGCATACAACTCAGAAAAGAGATCAGTAGCACTGTTCAAATAAAAAAATACAATATAAAATAAATAAAGAAAAATAAAATATTCACAAATATTCACAAATCCAATCTTAAAAATCAAGATTATATGATATAAGATAAACCAATCCCCGGCAACGGCGCCAAAAACTTGGTGCACTCCGGCAAGTATACCGATCGCACAAGTAATAAAATGATAAGTAAAGTTCGTCTCCACAGGGATTGAGATCTAATATCAATTAAACTTTTTCTTAAAGAATGGAAAAGATTAAAATAGGGTTTGTGTGACAAATATTGTCAAATTGAATGAAATTGAAATTAAAAACTTGTTTTTGAATTTTTATATTAAAGAATAAAAATAAGAACAAAGATTGATTTTTTTGTAAAATATGAAAGAACATTGCAGCCAGGGTTCATTCACCAAATGACCCCCACTTTTTTTTTTACTCCGGATTGATTTACAATAATTATCTATATAATTACTCAGATAAATTATCATCTAAAATAACCCTCAATTCCTTGCAGGGTTAACCCTTTAATCCCATGAGGAACCCCAATTCCTTGCAATGTTTCTAATGGGATCAAGCAATGGGCGCGATAATTTAAGCATCTGCAATCATATAAACGTCTATTCCTAGCACGCATACAGATCGTTATGTTACCCCCTTTCCAGATCAAAACCTCAATATTCCTATCTAGGGTTTTGATCCTTAGAATATCTCCAACTATCAGATTGATCAATTCTAACAAAGGAAATATCAAATTCGCATAGAGTAATGATAAAGATAATCATATAAATCAAAAACCATAAACCAATCCTTTGTATCAAGGGTTCACATATTGATCGTGACCCTGACTACAATAAAGAGATCTAGCCAATCAACGTCATGATCGCTGATCTAAAATTCAACATAAACTAAATAAAAGATAAAGAAAATACTACGAAGGAGATGAAGAACGAAGAACGCGAAGAACGCCTCTGCCTCCTTTCCTCTCCAAATCCAGATCTGCCTCCTCCAAAAAATGTGTCTCCAGAATGTCTGACCTAATTGAGTAAAAGGTCCTTTTATAATATTTTATTTTTCCAAAAGTACCCCTCAGAAACACGGTACATTCATCACGCAAACCGGCGCCAGTTGGCGCAAGTTTGCGCCGCGCCACTGCCTGATTGCAAAAGTCGGAACATCTTCTACGTAAAGTGGCGCCACCCATTTAACAAAGTGGCGCAACATGGCGTGGACTTGCTTGAACCTTGGCGCCACTTAGCATGGATTTGGTGCTAAGTGGCGCCACTTTTTATTTTCCAAAAAGGTGGCGCTGTCTTGCTTCAATGTGGCGCCAGTTGGCGCCACTTGCAGGTCTCCGTGTAGAGTTCGTAAACTGGCGCGAGTTTGCGCCAGTGTGGTGCTGGTCCGCGCCATGCTTCTGGATTTTATACTCCTTTGAACTCGTGTGTAATTGCATCAAGAGGCTTTTTATAATTTTTACTTCTTTTTTCCTGTAAAAACGCAACCAATAGATGAGAAATATTATTGAAAAGAAAGAATCAATATAATTAGTAAATATGTATTTAAGTTGCTCTTTTATGACTCAATTCTTATCAATTTTAACACAGAAAACTACACTTGCCAGAGGCACATCAGCAGGCAAAATCGATAAGGAATGGGAGATTCTGAGTCGTAAGGCGGTAGCTACGATCAGAAAATATATTGACAAGAGCCTCTTTGAGCACGTGTCCGAATTCACGAACGCGTATGAGTTGTGGATGAAGTTGGAGTCCTTGATTCAGAAGAAGACTCCCAGGAATAAAGCACATCTGGTTCGTCGACTTGTGAAGCTAGAATACAAGGACGACATGAGCATGATAGATGATGCTCTCCGGCAAGTATACCGATCGCACAAGTAATAAAGTGATAAATACAGTTCGTCTCCACAGGGATTAGATCTAATATCAAGTAAAAAATTTCTTAAAGAATGGAAGTTTTCAAATAGGGTTTGTGTGACAAATATTGTCAAATTGAGTGAAATTAAAAATAAAGACTTGTTTTTGTGTTTTTTGAATTGAAAAAGAAAACAATACAATTGAAAATTGATTTTTAGAAAAATATGAGAAAAGTATTGTAGCCAGGGTTCATTCACCAAATGATCCCAGCTTTTTACTCCGGATTGATTTATAAAAATCATTTATATAATCACTCAGATAAATTATCATCTAAAAGATTTAATAGTTAACCCTCAATTCCTTGCAGGGTTAACCCTTTAATCCCATGAGAAACCCCAATTCCTTGCAATGTTTCTCATGGGATCAAGCGATGGGCGTGATAATTTAAGCATCTGCAATCATATACACGTCTATTCCTAGCACGCATACAGATTGTTATCTTACCCCCTTTCGAGATCAAAACCCCAATATTCCTATCTAGGATTTTGATCCTCAGAATATCCCCAACTATCAGATTGATCAATTCTAACAAAGGGAATATAAAATTCGCACAGAGTAAAGATAAAGATAATTATATAAATTAAAAATCACAAATCAATCCTTCATGTCAAGGGTTCACATATGGATCGTGACCCTGACTACAATAAAAATGATCTAGTCGATCAACATCATGATCGCTGATCTAAAATTCAACATAAAATTAAAACAAGAGATAAAGAAATACTAGAAGGAGATGAAGAACGAAGAACGACTCCAGTGCCCTTCTCCTCCAATCTCCAGATCTGCCTCTTTTGTTTCTTCCTCCGTCTCACAATTTCCAGAATTTTTTTGAAGTGTCAGTCTATTGACCTAATTACATAAAAGTTCCTTTTATATTATTTTCTTCTTGTTCCAAAAATGCCCCTCAGAAACACGGAGATCCGTCCCGTAAACCGGCGCCGGTTGGCGCAGGTTTGGCGCAAGTCGGCGCCACGCTACTGCCAAAATTGAAAAACCGGACCAAATTCCTCGCAAAGTGGCGCTAGTTGGCGCCATTTTGGCGCCACTAGGCGCCACCAAAAGTCACAAAATATTATGGCGCTGGTAGGCTTCAATTTGGCGCTACTTGGCATGGAAATGGCGCCAAGTAGCGCCACTTTACTGCCATTTCTTTTGATTTTCCAAAATCCGGCGCCGGTTGGCGCCATAGTGGTGCCAGTTAGCGCCACTTCCAAAGTACCGCTGTGCAGTTCGGAAACTGGCGCGGGTGTGCGCCAATGTGGTGCCGGTCCGCGCCATGCTTCTGGAATTTGTAGTGTGTTACACCCGTGTAGAATTGCATTACAGGCATTTTATATTTTTCACTTCTTTTCCCTGTAAAAATACAACTAAAAGGTGAATATTATTGACATAGAAAGAATCAATATAATTAGCAAATATGTATTTAAATTGCTCTCTTATAACTCTATTCTTGTCAATTTTAACATAGAAAAATCACACTTGCCAGAGGCACATCAAACCATTCCCAGATTTAAACGTTGCTGTCCCCAGCAATGTAAAAGACTTAATCCAGGAAATATTCGCTTAATCCAACATAACAATCATAGACACTATCAGATACAACTTGTCATGCATGCCTGACTCAATATCATGAACTTCCAATAATGCCATCATCTTCTTAAATATATAAGTCTACATTGATTACCCCTCACACAGATAAATAATGTTCACTCAACACTCAGTGTTTAAGGGTATCATGAGCACTCAATTACTCAAAGCTATAACACTATCACACGCTTGATTATATTCTCAAAAATTCTTAAAATTGAAGAATCAAACACATGCATCAATTGATCAAAAGGACTTCACAGGTTGTAACTTGGCCGGGGTAATAGGTAGGAAAATTTGCATAGTAGCTCAAACAACCAAGAGATTGAAAACTGATATTATTTCACTTTTAACAGATTCAATCAATTGTTTTGCTCCACTAACATTCCCACAGAATTTCGGGAATTAATTCCTTTCAACCACCTTTTATTTTTTTCCTTTTTCTTGCTTTTCACTTTACCCTTTTTCATTTTGCCCTTTCTCTCTTTTTTTTTTTTTTTTTTTTAAGGGCATAGATGACTTTTTTTTTTCATCCCTTAATTACTTGACCATTGTGGAGCTTACCTCAATTTCTTTATTTTATTTTCAACACATTCAATTATTCAATCTCAACTAAGGTAAGTCCTATGAATATTGGCTAAGCCATTAATCAGACCACAGGTCATTTTACAACAAATCAGTTCAGGCTCAACGGGCTAGCAAGGGAGAATTTCATACAGGTGGGCTATTTTGGCCAATAGCTAATAAGAACAAAATGCCTTTATCATATCAATCAATGCATGCATCACAGAGAAACAAATCAAGTTCTAGAGTATTACAACAGTGAGGCCTTTCAACAAAAATTTTAGTGTTTAGGCTCAAAACCTCACAGCTATGGTATCAATGCAGACTCAAGAAAATTGACTTCAGACATTATCAGAATTCACAATCTTAATTCAGACAAACGAGCAATCATGCAATCTAATTATGCCTATGCAATGTTATGTCAGAAAGTCATACAATATATTCCAAGAATTTAATCATGTACATTAAAAAGATGAGCACATTTAAACCTGGGATTTGTTCAAAACATACATTTTTTTTTAATGGCACACCAAATAACTATAAAAATAAATAAGAAAATTAAAAGAGTTAGAATATCTCCCCTGATAGAAGAATTGCAGTTCTAAGGTGCAAGCCAACCATTCCCAGATTTAGAGCATTGCTGTCCTCAGCAATAATTAAACCCCAAGAAGGAAGAAAATCCTGCACAATAGAACAAATAGTGGCATATAGAAGAAACTATAGTGCACACATTAAAACATCAGAGAAAAATATACCAACACAAAATAACTTAAAAATACGAAACGGAAAAATAAACTAATATACAATATCTCCATCAGCAAGGAGATAAGATCATCCCTCCATGTCATCCCCCTCAGCAGTGTGGGATGACTCAGCAAATAAAGGGTCTGGTGGTACTGGTTGCCTTGGTGTATGGGACCACCATTCCCAGATTTGATCCAAACCATGGATCCATGTTAAAAATTCTTTGAAACTCTGATTTTTCCGAGAGATAGAGTCTCGGTGTCTCTTGTCAAATTTAAGCTCCCGGTATCTCTTCCAACTCGTATCAAAGAATTTCACTACTTCCTTTCTTCGTACCTTCCTCTTTGTAGGAGTACGCCTCTCTTGAAGCGTTCTTACCTCTTTGACATCATCATTTAAATTTTTAGGAAGATCTTTCACTTCCACTTTTGGGTTTCCATTTTCTTTGGCATCATCTTTTAAATTTTGAGGAAGTTCAACCGATACATCTTTTTATTCCTTTACAACTTCAAGATTAAAACAATCGTCTTTGTGAGAAGACTGTTTTAAAGAATCAAAGACATGGATAGTAACGGTTTCATCATTCATTCTTAGCTCTAGAATCCTGCTTTCCACATCAATCAGTGCACGAGATGTAGCTAAGAAAGGTCTACCCAGCAAAAGTGGCATTTCAGCTCCTCCTTCCATATCCAACACTACAAAATCAGCAGGGAAGATGAACTTGTCTACCTTCACAAGAATATCTTCTATTATTCCACTAGGCTTTCTTACAGACTTATCAGCAAGTTGAAGAGATGCCAAAGTGGGTTTCAAATCAGTAATCCCCAGAGATTTACAAACAGACAAGGGCATTAGATTTATACTTGCCCCAAGATCACACAAGGCTCTACCAAATTTGGTGTTCCCAATTTCAATAGGAATATTGAAGCTCCCTGGATCATGACGCTTAGGCGGGAACTTCTTCGTAATAATAGCACTACACTCCTCAGTGAGTGTCACCGTTTGGCATTCCTGTAACTTGTGCTTCCTTGACAAGAGGTCCTTCATAAACTTGGCATAATTGGGCATGCCAACCAAGGCTTCAGCAAAAGGGATATTTATATGCAATTTCTTGAAAATATCAAGAAATCTGTCATATTGTTGCTTTTGAGCATCCTTATTGAATCTGCCAGGATAAGGTGCCATGGCTCGCACATATTCAGGATTCAGCTCAAACTTCTTCTTTTCAGCAACAATAGGAGGCTCTTTTTCTTCACCTTTCTGAATAGGTGTCTGTACATCAGAAGGAATCTCATCTTCTTTTTTTGGCTCCTCCACCACCTTAAGCCTTTCTGGAGCTCCTACCACCTTACCACTTCTAGTTGTGATAAACATACAATCCTCCTTGGAATTTTTAAATGTGTTACTAGAGGAAGTGCCTGGATTTTTATCA
>JAVKPL010012617.1:0-64124 GCA_032173675.1 Gastrolobium villosum | reverse complement strand
ACGAGTAGAAAAGTTTTTCGAGTTGTGTTGAATTGAGACGATAAAACGTAATAAAGTATGAATAAAGTTTGTATGCTTGGGGCTTAACTGCGAATTCAGAATAGCCACCTTGGACCTTATATAATTTTTTTTATTTTATTTCTTAAGATTACAATAGATAGACCCTTAATTTTTATATTTGAAATTAGAGGTGGCGATCGACCATGGTAAGGTCATATCATACGATTCATACCCCACCCTGATGATGTGATTGAAGTGATGAAAGATTGATAGTCATATTAGTATTCCCAGGTTTTGCTTATTTCAAATCAAGATTGGGTTGCATCGGCTTAATTTTCTTGGCTCTTGCATGATGATAATTTGCTAACTCGGGTTTTTTCTATCTTTTTCATAAAAAATAAAAATATTTCATCGGTTCAATTTTTTTATAAATTATTATCAATTTAATCTAAGTAAAATAGACGTAGGGAATGTATGCATTTAAGTCGTGTATCACCCTCATGTATGATTTGTGCAAAAATCAACGCAATGCAACTTACGTAGTGTGATAGCATGCTTTCAAGTTATGCATACACTCATTCGTATCTTATAAAGTGTGACATGTGGCAAACGCATTTTGATTTTTACACAAATTATGCATGGAGTGATTTGTGATAGCATGCTTTCAAGTTATGCATACACTCATTCGTATCTTATAAAGTGTGACATGTGGCAAACGCGTTTTGATTTTTACACAAATTATGCATGGAGTAATTTGTGACTCAGATACCTATTCGCCATACGTGTTTCACTCGTACTAAATTCATAAATAATTTGTTAAAAATATTAAACAAGTAATATATCTTAGATTTTGCATAAGCAAAGAAAAAAAAATCAATTTCAGTTTAGCCTTTGTAAGTAGCAAGCTAAATAAATATAGGTTTTATAAAAGTTATGTCGTAGGAAAACTGATTGTGTTATGTTATAGAAATTCGTTTTGCGTGCCGGAGTTTTTTTTATGCGGGTCCCACAAAATGTTGTGTGTGTAAGAAAGTTTTTGTGATCATATTAAATGATAGATGATAAACCCAACAAATATATATGGGCTTAAAGTAGCCTCTTATGCAACAGGAAGCATTAGGCATCTCCGGCCGACACAAAAATATGGTGAGGCCCGCCTTTTTTATAATAAAAAAAATAAATCAAAAATTTGTTTGAGTAAGTGTTATGAGAAGAATACTTCTCCAACTAGATGAGAAGTATTTTTTCATATATATATATATATATATATATTATGTTTATTATGTTGTAGGAAAAGTGATTGTGTAATGTTATAGAGATTCGTTTTGCATGCCATATTTTTTTTCTTTTTTTTTGTTTTAAAATGTGTGGGCCCCATAAAATGTTGTGTGTAGGAAAGTTTGTTATGTTATGTTAAATGAGGAAATGAAAACCCTATATACATATATATATATATATATATATATATATATATATATATATTTCACTTCACAATTAGCAAAATTTTGGTACGTGTTCAAATAAAGCAGCATTTTGGACACAAGCAAAACAAAAGTAGGATAACACCTTATGAAATTGGATTCCTCTAGAAGAGGGATGGTTTAAGCTCAACACAGATGGAGCTTCATCCAGTTTTAGGAATCAAGCAATTTGTGGAGGTAATTTGAGAGATCATAACAACATTCGGAGGAGGATTCAGCTATAATATTGGATATTGCAACCCACTAGATGCTGAACTTTGGGGTATTTTAAAGGGACATGGCATACAGGGATAAAGAAGTTGGTGATCGAGAGTGATTCCACTATTGCCATCAATTTACTACAAGACAAACATGAAGATCCCAAGAACTCAAGGGTAGTCAAACAAATCTGAAAATGGTTGCCACAAGACTAGACGATACGCTTCAAGCACATTTGTAGAGATAGTAATTTGTGCGCTCATTGTAACACGCGTGTATACCCGATTTGTTATCATGTCATCGTATTAAGCAACGCTCAATTAAAAATGCGGAATAACTTTTTCATTTCAATTATGACGTCATTATCATTTACAAAGTTGATTACTTAATTTATTTCAAAAGATTGTCTGCATGTAATTGCAAATAAACAATTAACTAAAATACCTCGTAATATAGATAAGTGTGTCTCTAGTCACGGGACTACAATACATAGACCGGACAAAATCCTGATAGTTTATACAACACCAACTAAAATCATAACATAACAAACGTGGCATGGACAATCTTCATGCTCACCAAATAAGGCAACAAGCCCAACAAAGTCTCAACAATAACAACATAATAATGTAAAGCATGTCAGCATCCAAGCATATCATCATAAATAGCAATATCAGCTAAGCTCCGGCCTCCCACCGCCCGAGGTCTCAACCCCATTATTACCTGAACATGAAAATGGTGCCCCACATGGAGTGAGATCTCTACAAAGAAATCTCAGTAAGACAATGGGTTCTCAAAGATTTCTCCACCCCAAACTCACTTAAATGTACAATATAAGTTCGAAAGCAATTTAATAATACAAGTTCCAAAACCAGAATATAAATAAATAATTGAGAAAAGTTAATAGTTTCATCCAACGAAATTTTCTTATGATATATGATTTTTCATTTTATCAATATGATACATAAATTCATTACAGCTTAATCCGGATGCCTAGTTTAATATTTTTTATTTGCGTGTCTTATAAACAAATTAGATTAATACAATTCCCAAACACATTACATACATATAGAATTAGAATCGCTTACCAATTTTTTTTTTTTTTTTGAATCAGGTACAGTTCAATAAAACAAGTGCACCTCCTGGTGTTATTAAGTTATTGGTTAAGAACTTCCATTATATATTTGATTTTAACATTTTATTACGAAATAACATTTTTAAAAGTTAAGATCCTCTCCTGCTTTTTTTTTTTTTTTAAAGATTCCTCTCCTGCTTTTTAATAACTGCGAATATATCCTGATGCATAATAGTATACCCGAGAATGATATGTCCTTAATTTTTGTTATTTTAAAAATTATTCGCATCATTATTTAATTTCGAATACGCGTGGAGGTCATAATAATCTTCATTAAATACACAAGTAAGTGAGTTCATTAACGTTCAATGACAGGCGAGGAAAGAAAGAGAGTTGAAAAGGAAAGGAGCACAATAATATATATATATATATATATATATATATATATATATATATATATTTAATTAAAAAAATATTTATTTATTTATGTTAAATCTAATAAATATATTATAATACTAATCTGTTAAATAAATTAAGTATAATACTTTAAAGATAAATCTAGTGTAGAATTTATTTATTTATTTATTTCAAAAGCAAAATCAACACGCCTGCAGCTGTCACCTAATACATAATTTCTGGAACAGAGTAAGCATCAGTAGGTCCAATGAGTAGGCGATACGCGTTTCACACAAATCTGAATAGGATATGGTGACATGGTATTATCTGATTTTTGAAATTGTGGCTTCTATCTTACATGTTACATCCTTATCTAATACAAGTTTTAGTATTAATGAAAATATATTTCTATTTTTCTGTTATTTTTGTATCACAACTTATCACTTAAATAAAAAAAATATATAATTTTTTATTTTATTTTTAAATGTTAATTTTATCTTGTGAGATGTATAAATTTAACCCGTCGTTTTCATTGACTGTACCAATATTTATATTTGAAAATCTTCTCTTCAATCCCCCCTACAATCTATCTCTTACGTGTCAAGCGATTGATGGAGATATGTGTAAGTGTTTTTATAATTACAATCATTTTAAATTAATCACTCATATTATTTATTTGGTTATTTTTAGATTAATTTGAAATTATGAATAATTATTTTTTCTTTTTTTAACGATTAATTTTAAATTAATTCAACAATAACCAAACAAATAATGAGAGTTGTAAGTTTAAAGTAAATATTGTTGTGTCATGAAGCCTAACACTTAACGGCCCGATCTTTATAATTAAGTAACTTGGCTTTCATCAGTCCCGTCCATGAAAACGTTAATGAACAAACAACAAACAAAGGGACAGGCATCGTTAAGGGAGCATTTGGTTCAATTCTTTTTAATATTTTCCTAGCCAAATGAAATATGATTTTTAGAAAATCAATGTTTGTTTCAATAGTTTTTGACCAAAATTCATCCATGTAAAATGCATGGCTTTTTGAGAAAGATAGAAATTTGCACTATTTAGAAACCGGATTTGAGAGTGATTTTTTGAGAAAATTCGGGTAAAACACTGTCGATACACTTTTTATCATATATTTTCCTGATAAAATTTTGTCAAATCAAATTACTTTTTTTTAATTTTCCCATCTATTCAACTTTTTCTATGGATCCCTAATATTCTTAAAATTTATCTTCAACTAAACGCAAAGGCTTTGTTTCTTTCTTGGGCAATGTTACGAGTTTTTTTCTCAAAAAATCTTCAGCTCTAACTTTCACTTTTTTTCTACATATTTCTCTCTCTTTGCATCACTCAGCAATACGGCTAAGCATATTTTTTAAATAAGAGATTAAGGCATACATCAATTTGGGTCGATTCCTCATGCTATAGAGCCAACAAATTTAACATTCCCCTATATTCTAACCCAAATTACTAATGAAATATTAAAAGAATAGCGTTTACATCCTGAAGATGATTTTTGGGGCACAACTTAATAATTATTATATGGCTCGATTTAGACTTAATCTTGTACCAATGGGGTTCATTTCCCCTCTTGCTCGGGTCATGAAAATATTCACATAACTTATCAAAAGAAATAATTAGGGTTATTGAATATAAAAAATGTAAAGTATATATTCTTCTAAAAAAATTAGAAATACAAAAATTTATATAACACTATAATAAAAAAAGTGAATGAAATAAATATAAATACGTGCATGAATGATATGTTTTGGATGGATGTTACATGGAGTCTATTGTAGTATAGGAGTAATGAAAAATATGTTTTAAAAATACAATATTACGAATGAAAGTTTTTCATCATAAAATAATTATATACCTTAAATTATACACTAGCGTGAAAATTTTACTTATTTAACGTTAATCCATCGTTCCCTGATCCATCGAAACATGTAGCCAATTTTAGTTTATTTTTTTTAAAAATCTTCCGATGCTGTTGCTTTAAAATCAATAATAACTATAATAACATGAATCATTAATAACAATAACGATTTCTTTTTATTAAGTTGATTCGTTAACATGAATCATTCGTCAATATTCTTCCTCGTTGACCCCGAAACCCAAGTGGTTTTTATTTTATGCATTCTCATATAGGAATTGGCATACACGTCGTAGACTCCTGAAGTTTCACATAATTAAGCATGTAAGTTTCGACGTCGGTGGTGATGCTTCCATGATCGTTCCCCACTTCCCCTGTACAAAGTTATGGTGACTGGTCAATACTTACTCTTTATTTTTCCATTTAATACACAAAAATGTCGGCGATATGTCACTGTCGACAATAACGTTCATATTTATAAAATTATAATTCCTCACGACGGTGGTACTTAATTACTTATGACTAGCATTGATACAAACTTGTATGTGAAAGTATAAATTAGTTTGGCCGGTAATTTGAGTAAAAAAATAAAAATAATTCATCATTTAAAACATGGAGAGTTTTGCCGATTAAATTGCATAAGAAAAAAAAAGTTTTGTTTATCATGTATTGTATTTACATGTTTCATGATAAATAAAATGAGAAAATTATTTGTCATTTTAAATGACATAAAGTTATGTCATTTTAAGAAAGAGACAGACACAAAAAAAGAAAAGTTATTTAAATTTTAAATTAAAAAAATCACCCACTTTCTCTCTTCATGATTTCCATTTTTTGTGTTTATCTCTCTCCTAAAATGACATAACTTATATCATTTAAAATGACAAACACTAAATGCAAATAAAATACATTTTATAAAATTTTTTATTTTGATAAACCGTAGATATCCTCCACGGGAGGTAATTTTGTGCGGATCCAAGATTAATGTTCTAAATCCCTCTCAAATATGGTATTGGGAATGATCAAACTCATATTTTCACCACCACCTGCTAAGCTCTCATGCACCAACTGAGCTACCATTATTTGGTACATGTTGTAAATTTTACATTCTGTGTGTATTGCCCCAGCTAGGGGTGTCAAAACGGGTTGACACGACACGAATACATTAACACTAACACGACACAAATTTTTATTCGTGTCAAAATCTTCAACACTGACACGACACAGATTTTTTGCGGGTTGACACGACACGAATAATACGTAAAATAGGGGTCAAAACGGTAATTGACAAAAAAAATAAGTCGAAATTTAATTTTTTAAATAAATAATAATAAAAATAATTAAAATAATTAAAATAATATGGGTCGACATGAACACGAATACCTCAACACGAACACGACACGAATTTTTTTACGGGTCAACCCGAACACGAATTATCATGTCGTGTCGCGGGTCGACCCACGTGTCATAACTTATATTGACACCCCTAGCCCCAGTCCTCCACTACTTGCTTCATGATCATGTCATCATTTTAGTATTACTACTCTCTTTTTTTTTTTGGTAAGCTTTAGTATTACTACTCTAATTTCATATTTGGTTACCGTTGGATCAATATGAGATCAATGACAATTAATTTTTCCCTTTTTCAATTATTGATTTCAAATTGATCAAATAGGTAGTAAGAATAATAACATTATAATGATAGTAAATATAATCGTTCTCATAAGTTATTCCTCGTGAGCTTTTCATATTTGCTTGACTCATTTATGTAATCGATTCCAAAGTAAATTTAAATTATATTTTTGTAATAAAATAAGGGGAAAGCTTTTCTCCGGTGATCGCAGATAAAGTATATCCAGTGAGCACAAAATGACATCATTTTATGATTGAAAAATTAAAAAATTTTAGAATAATAAAGACTAATATAACCCTTAAATAAATTAGAATTACAAAAATATTTTTTTTTCAACTCCAAAATAATGTTGCTTTGGACTCAAGATAAGTTGTCTTCATTGACTTGAGATACACTAAACCTATAAAATAAGCGAGATAATAATCAAGGATTTAACGGGTGAAATTTGAATAATTTACAAATATTTAAATTCATTTACACTTTTAATCATAATAAGTATAAAAGAAATCGTAATATTAAATAGGATGGCTTAAAGTTTTCATGTGGTCACTCATTTACTTAGTTCAAGGTTATTTTATTTTTTTAGTAAATTTGTTGATTATTTTTAATCCTATTAATTCAGTATTTAATAAAAATATGAAGAGACATAATAAAAGAACATTCTAAATAAAATTTTAATAATAAAATCCCCTAGATATACGTAATTACAATTTGTTAAATATCAATAATATATATAAATCCCGAAAAGTAGAATATGCATACAATATTGTGGTGAAAAAAAGAAGATGACAGCAACTCTCTTTTTTTCGGTAAACAAGATGACAACAACTTAAATACAGAAGATTGCACATGAGAAATAAAATATAGATGGTTAACGAGTGTTGCTTTATGCAAAAGTATTTTTCAAAAGTTCAAACTATTTAATCGAATGATAGATTCATAAATAAAAAGTTGCTTCCTGAGTTTGAAAAACTTTTTTTTATCTTAATAGCTTTACATTCTTTTTCCAAGTTGGCTGGATGAAGTGATTGAGGAGAGATAAAAAAAAGTTTTTCATATTATAATTATGTGATTATCATTTATAATTTAACATGACCAGAAAAAATTTCCTACACTCACAACATTTTGTGGAGCCTGCAGCAAAAAAAAAAACTTCGGCACGCAAAACGAATCTCTATAACATAACACAATCACTTTTCCTACAACATAACTCTTATAAAACCCTATAATTATATACTACTCATAGTATATAATGTTAAAAATTAAAAGGACACAACTTATGTCCTTTAAAACGATAAACTTTTTTTCTTTTTAAATAGAACACAAATGATTGTTTGACATATTTTCATATTTGATGTATAATAAATTTTTGTTTGAGTTGGAATGTTAAAATGGATCAAAGTCAAACGTGGGTTGAAACAATAAAATGTAAGTTAAATTTTATTTTAGCATTTCACCAAAAAGAAAAAAATTATTTTAGCATAATTTAACTTGATCTTATTTTGACTTTTTTTTTATAACAATCTTATTTTGACTTTTATTTGCTCTTTAATCATGATGGATTGGTGCGCAAATGTCCATCACAAAGACTGGTTAATCTGATTGCAAAGCATACACCAAAGACAAATATATTGCAAAACTTTATCCAATCATTAACAATTGTCCAACACCAGCGCCAAATACAAAGGCACCAATTTAAACATAGTTCATAAACAATATTCGAAAAATAAGATTTGTATAACTCAAGGATGTTGTCAACGAAAATCTTAACAGTCTAAAAAATAAATTAGACAGCAAGCATTCTATAAAATAAATTCAGTTCATAATTTGCCTTGCAATTCTCACATGTAATCCTATTATCTTCATCCTTTTCCAATGGTACTGTACAATTGAAACTTTTTGCATTCTGCATGTTTTGAAATGGTAGAAAGTTTAGTGATGTTTTCGAACCAGTTCTTTACGCACCTGCAAGCCTCGGACAGGGGGAAAATCTGAATTTTTGTCGGTCGTGGTTGGTTAAGCTGTAAAAGAAATCAAGAACCTCATCTTGCTATGAAGCCTTGAATGGTTCAATGATGGAGGTATAATTAAATATGAAGGAATAAAAAAGAAAAATGCAGGCCTTTTACTTGAGAAATCTCTAAAATAAAAAAAGGACTCTCTTGCTATTTTTTTTGCTGTTTTTACCTCTACGAAACAACAATATTATCTCCTTCTAGTTATTTCAAAGTTGCTTTAACTTTTGAGATTCTCTAAAGGAGATTTGAAGTCCTATATTACTTCACATAAATAGACAAAAAAATGAATTAATGAAATTGAAACACAAACTATCAATCTTCAAGTCTTGATAGTTGTCAAGCAATTATTGAAAAAACTTTAAATGTTGATCACTACCCTCGTGTCTATGAGTTAAATTTATTGCTTACAGTAGAATCAATGTGTCTAAATAGAATCAAATCAACTACACTAATCTTTGAGATATTTCCTTGTAGATGATGTTAAAGGTACTATTTGTAACACATCAAGTACCGATCTCTTCAATTCATATTTGCTCTTTACTCTTGATAGTGTCACATAATTGTCCATGACTAAAGACAAGCCTAGTGAGATAAATTCCACCCAGCAATGAGCCAATTTTTATGCAAGCAAATATAGTATTTTTTTTTCTCAAAACTATCAATCATAAAATATGGGCCAACAAGGAAAAATCATGAGGAAAATTTTAAGTGGAGAGCCAAAGCTACACAAAGCATTCCATACATTAGTTGAAGTACGACTTCGACAATAGTCACTTTGGGAACAATATTCAAACCTTTAAAACAACAAAAAGTGAGACAGTACTAATGTACCTACATGGCTTAGAAAAATAGCTAAATATGATAATATATAATTACATGACGATCATAACGTGATATGGAGTTCTCCTTATACAATGTAGTAAGAGTTGAATGCATCGACATATCATCCGTGGCATCAATTTCTATTTGAACAATTAAAATGTGGAATAGATAATATTACGAATAAGATGAGAAACTATTAGTTAAAAAATGACTTTTAAAAACTTTGCAATAGATAGTTAGAGTTAAATTAACATTGTAAATTTTCGAGATAAATTACCTGTTTCATCACGCATTCTACTAACATTGGAAGCATTTATAAATTGCTTAGAATTATTTTTCTGAACCATTATGCTTTTGCGCCTCGTACTAGCCATTTTTATGGGAAATCATTTCCTCATGCTACATGATCAAAATAATTATCTCATATAATATAGACAATATCACAAGCGGGACCCATAGGCAAGAGAAGAGAAAAAAATAGAGGTGAGACCCACCTCTATTTTATGTGTATAGGAACTTGACTTCTTTAATACGAAATGAGAGAAATATAACTTTTTATTATATAATTATTCCTTAATGCATTGTGTGTTTTTAAAATCGTAAGAGATATTTTATCAGAATTGCAAAGATAAGAATTTGCATGGAGACACAAACTAGCCTGCATAACATTCATATTTATGTACGTAAGACAAGTATTAGTATTAACAAAATTTCAAGACCAATGTATTTATGTAGAGCAACATCGTACCTTCAATGAAACTTAATGAATGTGTATAGCCAACAACAAAAAATATAAAGAATTTGTTTGGAATAGCTAAACATAAAATATGCCAAATGCATAATAAAACTTATTTTTTAATTTAAAGCTTCTAACAAAATAATATTTGGTTCATTTGTATATCCAAAAAAATTAATTAATCATAATAAACATAATAATAAATATTATTAATAGGTTTAACAATTTTTGATGGAGAAAATAATGATATTATTAATAGGCTTAATAATTTTTATGCAGAAATTAGTGGTTCTGTTCATTAAATAGTGAGGGAATGGAAGAATACAACTGTTTGTCCACTAAAGAATCCTAAATTATATTCACACCTATGAATTTTTAAATTTCGAATTTGAAAAGTTTCTAAAAGAGAAAAATATTTAAATTGTTTTGAAGTGTGAACGGAGAGTGAATATTGAATGAGAGAGCTACACTTCATTAAACTTTCCAAAGAATAATTTTACTTTCTATATATTAAGATTTGTGCTGAACAAGGGGCACGAATCATGAAAGGTGCATTTAGGTATGGCGCATTACAAAATATGTTGATTTTGTATTGGGTTTGGTGTGTGTGTCATTTTAGTATTTTTTTTTTTGTAACATCATTTTAGCAGTTATAACCATGTACTATGGGTAATATATAGTTATAATATTAAAGTTATGCATTTTTAACTTTCACGTCAGCAGACAATTTTTAAAAAGAGAAAAAAAATACAACGTTAATATTATAATTATATATTTTCTGTAATATATATTTATATGGTTCGTTTTTTTTATTATGGTTCGTTTTTTTTACGGTCAATGTAGATACGAGCCCAAAACGACGTCATTTTGAGACAGAAATCAAGGTATTTTGTAATTATAATTTATTTCATGGTTATAATAGTCTTTCTCATTATAATTTTTTAATCTTTCAACCCAAAATGATGTCATTGTGAGAGTAAATATAGATAACTTATCTATATATTGCCGAAGAAAAACCAGGCCAATCCCATCTAAATGTTAAGCATGCTTATCTATTTATTCTACCCCTGGCATGTACAGCTCCTTGTGCAAAATTAGAATAGAAAAAGGTATTAGGGTTTTAATTTTAATTAAGGATAATTTTGATATTTTAATTTTAATTTAATATTTTTTTATTAAGGATATTTTTTATTGTTTATATTATGATGATATTTTAGTCATTCGGAAGGTTAGATGACATATACTGGAACCAATAAGAGATAGTTTTTTAACTACAGAATGCTAAATGATACATATATAAACCATAACAGGAGAAAGTGAAATTATTTCTATATTTAATAGAACTCTAATAAAATAATTAAATATTAGACCATTAGATTAACCTGTTTCACGCAACAAATTAAAGTCAGAATAAGATCAAGTTAAATTAGGCAAAAATAATTTTAAACTTGCTTTTTATTATTTCAACCCACGTTTGACTTTGATCCATTTTAACATTGCAAGCCAAACAAATATTTGTTATACACCAAATATTTTATAATTGTCATTCTACATGAGAATTCAAATTTTCTTACACACCCTTCGATTTCTGTGCTGGTATGGGTCCTACATATAAATTTTTCTAACACATGGGTTCCAAAAATATTTTTTCTCTATAACATAAGATTTCAATTCTTTTTCAACATGAGAATTATAAAACCCAAAATGAAAATGTGTAAAGCATTCATGCATGTTTTACTGAAAAATACTTCTTTTATAAAGCTATTAAAATAATATTTTTATTCAAACTCAGTAAGCAACATTTTATTTATGAATCCATCAATCAATTAAAGGAAAATGTTTGTCTTTTAAAAAAATATAATTTTGTGTTATTTTAGATCTCAATTGTTGATTTTCATCAATTAATTGTTATGATTAAACTTATTAATTAATTAATAATTCAGAATAAATTATAATCATCGATTGACAAAAATTAATATTTTTGAGAAATACTTTTACTCGTTAATAATCTATATTTTATCTCCCATGTGCAATCTTCTGTATTTAAGTTGTTGTCATCTTTTTACCCAAAAATAGAGTTGCTGTCATTTTTTTTTTACCACAACATTATGGGCATATTCTACTTTTGGGAATTTACATATGTAATTATGTATATCATTTAACAAATTGTAATTAGGTATATCTAGAGGGTTCTAATTATTAAAAATTTATTAAATATCATTTTCTTTCCTTTAAATATCGTTTTCAATAGAGTTGGCAAAATGGGCTGAGCCCGCCGGGCTAGCCCGCCCCGCCCGCCAAACAAGGCGGGTTGGGTTGAGTTTTTCAACCCGCCAAACCCGTCAGCCCGCAGGGCTCGGCCCGCCAAGCCCCTTTTCTTGTTTTTGTTTTAGGTTACCCAATTATTATGTTGCTCCGTGTCTTAGATTTCTCTGCAAGCAAATGGTTTTTTCGGATTATTGTGGACTGCTCATACAACACTTTATTACTTGTTTTGTTACTCTGTTTTACCTTGATATGGTTTTATTTTTTATTATTATTTTTGGATTGAAAGATACATATTTATATGTAGATTATTAATCACTGATCTTCTTGGTTTCATAAGCACATTAGGATTTTATGCAGATTTTTTATGGTTTTATGCAGATTTTTTTATGTGTTTTTATGAAGAATTTAATTTTTTGTTTTTTGTTTTATATTTTTTTATTTTTATTTTAGGCGGGCTGGCCCGTAGCCCGCCAACCCACTTAAAAAACGGGTCAGGTTGCTCAATTCAACCCATTTTGTCAAAACGGGCCGGGTCGGGCCAACTCATTTTGGGCGGGTCAGTGGCGGGGCGGGGCGGGCTGGCCCGTATTGCCGGCCCTATTCGGCATAGTGGGGTTGCCTGACATTTAAATATTTTTATTAATATTATTATTTAATAATAAATGCATTGACAGTCTGCAAAAAGTAAAACAAAAATAAAAAACTTAAAAGATGCACACAATTAATTAGAGTACTCCTCACCAAAAAAATAAAAATGGAGTACTTGTTTTATATATATATATATATATATATATATATATATATATATATATATATATATATATATATATATATATATATATATCTCTGTGTGTGTGTGTTTTTTTAGTAGATAACTTGAATATTTAACCAATTCCACATCTAACTGGAGGACGTGTATAATTAGGGGCGCACCTGAACATTCAAGAAATCAATGGACTTAATTATGTAATATTATTTAAGTTGTATCTTTTAGCTGTATCTGACATGTACATAAAGTTTACAACAGAAAAACCTAAATAAAATATAGCTGGATGATAATATATAGATGATGTCTACCTAAATAACATAACTTTCTGATGCAGTAATTGCTTAGAGTAATATCTAACACCAGGTCCGAAAAATATAATATGCTCCAGGATTATGTGCTCTCTCCAGGATTATGTGCTCTCTCCAGTAATAATATGACATATGTATTAAATTTTTATTTTTTCTCTTTTTTTTTTCTCTCTCTCTCTAATTTTTTCTCTTTGTCTCTCTCTTCCGTCCCATCCAAACACAAGTGCTCCGGGAGGACTAAATTTACTCTCCACTGTATGTTCCTTTATGATGCAGTGTAAGTTACTTTTCGCTGTTACTTTTGACTTGGATTGAGTTTTTTTATAAATTATTTCATAGCTTAGGATTTTTCTATAATTATTAATTATTTTTCTTTTTGTTATTTTTAGATTATATTTGAGTGTGCATTGATCGTGTATTATCTCATTTGATTGCGCAAGTTCTTTACTTTTTTATTATTTTTATTTTGCCTATTTAAGGTTTGAAAAATCCTATTATCATTGGTTATTTTTGGTTAAATAAAATTAAGAAAAGAGTAATATTTTCTCACAATCTTTATCTTCACTCTTCTGTCTGTTTAACGAATCAATTAGTGCTTCGGTAGATATAGCAGATATGTTGACATTCGCAAATATTATCTTTTCTCGCGTAAGCTTTGAGTAAATTGGAGAGAATTTTGGCCCAAAATACTAAACCAATGAGACAATGCTTCGTTGTAAATGTCTTTGAATATAACCAACCTGTCCAAGTCGAAGGTAACCAACCTTGGAGCCATTTGTTCAGGTGGAATAGAAAGATCAAAACATCAATTTCGAAGAACAATGATATGCTCTTGTTGAGTAGCAAAGTTTATATAATGTTTAATAAAATGAAGAAAAAATATATTATGATTTTATTTTAATTAAGAATATTTTTAACAATTCATCTTTAATTTAGTGTTTTGTTTGCTATGAATATTTTTGATATTTTATATATGAGGGTATTTTAGTCAGTCAAGAGATTAAATAACACATATTGAAATTATAATGAATATAAATGATAATTTTTAAATCACATGATTCTAAACAATACACATGCAAATCATAATGGGTGAAAGTGAAATTTTTTCTTCAACATCAACTTCATCTTTATCCCAAATTAATTGGAGTCGGTACTAGATGGACCCACGTGAAAGATTTAGAACAGTTGAAAAAAAATAAAAAAAATAATATATATATATATATATATATATATATATAAATAAAAGTAAAAAAGAAATGGACAAGAAGAAGTGGGGGAAATAAAGGGGAAAAGGACTAAAAAGAGACCATCTGGAACATAGGAATAACAATGGGTCTAACCCAGCACCATACTTATAACTTTTGTCCATTCCGTTCTAAGACATATCGTCCGTCAATCTATATCCCACTCTATCAAATCTTATTTTACTACCTTCCCCCAAGTAAGTTTCGGCCGACCTCTGCCTCTTTTTATGTTGAGCTCTTGGTAACAAACTTCTGTTCTTGCATGAGCATCCAGGGGCCTTCTCATCACGTGTCCAAATCACCTCAATCTATGTTCTCTCATCTTAATTTTGTGTTGTACCGGTACTAATTAAATATACCTTTCGTTTTTAAATTTTGATCTTCATTTAGAAATAAATCTTATTCATCCTTGTGTAACCACACATCCACCTTAACATCCTCATATCTGCTACTCCTATCTTATGCTCATATTGCCTATGCGCTAGCCATCATTCCGCTCCATATAGCATTGCTGGTCTTACTGCCGTTTTATAGAATTTTTATTTTAACTCAAGGGAGATTTTACGGTCACACAAAAACTCAGATGCACTGTGTCATTTCATCCACATGCTCTGATTCTGTGATTTACATCCTCATCAATCTCTTCACCTTCTTGTAAAATGGAGCTCAAGTATTTAAAAGCATCTTTTTTGTACCTCTTGACTACTTAAAGTGAATTTTTTCTTAAAGTATATAAATTATATGATATGTTATTTGAGGAGGGATATTCTTACTACCAAAATCTTCCACTATCAACTTACTACCTATCTAATCACCATTGGATCAACATTTTTTCTCTCTTCATAAATTTTTTAGCATTCTCTCTCATTGATCCAATGATGATTAGATTGGTAGTAAGTTGGTAGTGGAACTCTCTTCATAAATTTTTTAGCATTCTCTCTCATTGATCCAATGATGATTAGATTGGTAGTAAGTTGGTAGTGGAAAATTTTGGTAGTCAAAATATACTCCCTCATGTTATTTATACAATTACTTTTTAAAATGTAAATTAATATTTGTAATTTTGTATAAATTTGTACAACAACCGTAATTCATGTTAAATTAAAAAAAAAATCACGTTTGTCGTATAGCATTTGTGTTTACTTTCTCCTCTTTAATTTATGCTGAACAAGCGGCACAAATCACGAAATGTGCATTGAGACGTGGCATGACAGTGGGCATGGCCCAATACAAATATGTTGATTTCGTATTAGCGAGTTTATGGTCGTTGAGTGTTTTGAAAACGATATTTTAAAGGAAAGAAAATGAGGATTAATGTGTTAGGTGTCCACATTACGCTTTGCCAGTTGCCAACTAAAGAGTAGAGAGAGCCACACGGTTGCAGGCCCACGCCAAAAATTAACAAAATAGATCATATCACTCGAACTTCCCCCACACGCAATCCATATTCTTCTTCTCACCACACGTTTAATTTTGTGTGGTATAGTTAAATATTTAAATATACTGTGTTTTTAATTTATCAAAATTTAGAAATAAATATATATTTGGGGAGGGATTTTTTAAGTTTAGTGCAAGAATAAAAATAATTGCTCCTCGTCTTAATATTTCATTTTCTTGAATTTGACAATTATACTTTATTAGAATTAATAGTTAATTAATAAATATAATTTAATAAATTATAATCTTCAAATATATAAAAGTCAATCTTTAATGATATTTTCCTACTAGATTAATTAATTTATTTTTAAAATTTTAGTTATTTTATAAATAAATTAATTTAAGTTTATTTTCATTATTTAAGAAAAAAACAAATCCCTATTTTTTTGGATATTATCTATCAACTCTTCAATGTGCTTAAGAATTAGTTGATCCATGCTTGATGGTAAAAGTAATATAAATCATAAAATCAAGGATGACCATTTAATTAAAAGTCTGTCAATATTAAACCCAATATTATTAAGAGAATTTTTAATCACACTGTGGCCTTTTTCTTTTTTTTAAATCATGATAACAATTTTAGTAACAAAACACGAAGGAGGTCTTAATAAGTTCGAGTGCTTGTAGCCGCGCCAGTGTTTAAAATTTGGTAAGGGAAATTATTTTGCCCTTAATTTGGTAATCGATAGAAATAAAAAAAATATATAATTTAGAGAGAAACGTTATATTTACAATTCATGTTTGCTTATAATCTTTTATAACCATAATCTTGACCGTTGATTTCTGTCAATTAATGGTTTTTATTTTCACAAATTAAATTTATTAATTAATTATTAATTCACAATAAATGATAAACGTTGATTGTTGGAAATCAACGGTTAAGATTATGATCGTAAATTGTTGTAAATAAAAAATAGATGGTAAATAATTTAGAAGGTGAAAGTAAATTGCTATTTTGTTTTAGGGTAATATGTTTCTTATGTTGCATAAGAAAAAGATTATCTCCTACACTCACATTTTTCAAGTGGGTCCCACAAAAAAATTTCTCTTACCTCCAACTTTTCTCTCTCTCTTATTGATTGTTTGAGTAGGAAATAATATTTTTCTTATCCAAAATAAAAGTATTACCCTTGGTTTTATGGGTTTTATTAGTATTATGTAACATAATGTAAGTGTTGTTTCCAACTCTCACATCAAAAGTGATAAAGAAAATGGAATGATGAAAGAGAAATAAAAACATATGGACCCACCTCTTTAATGTATGCGTAGGAAAGTGAAATTATATTATCTTAACTAATAAACATAAAACCCTTCTTTTATTACAGTAACCTGTTGATTTTTTTTGGTTTGTAGTGGAGTTTGAGAAACTTCCTTTTGAAGCGAATAAAGATTTTACTTGATTCGGTTTCGATTTCAGATGTCAATTTCCTACAATTTGGTATTCATGCTTTTCACTCCAGCGTGCTCCACTTTCCCATTCATTTCTGAAGGCTCATTGATATGATAATTAATCACAGGGAAAGCGAGCCCACAAGCAAAAGCAGAAGCACAAGAAAACATTTTAAACATCCATCTCTTTCTCTCCTTACTAATCTCATTTATTACAATAATAATATCTTTTTTTTTATTGCCCTTGATCAAGTTACCTAAACCCACTACTAACCTTACCCTCTCTTAATTTGTTTAATCTCTATTTGCATCCCCACATGCTTCTCCCAAAAATCTTCGACCAACCCTTTTGAGTTTTGACCCTGTTTCCACCGATTCCGTTCCTTCTCTCTCTCTCTTTATTTTTATTCTTAAAATATTTAAAAAAAAAAAAAAACTATGAATATGTCAATAGTTGAGGTTGTCATCAATATTATTCCAGCTTGTCCTGAGCTAGATTCTTGCTGAACGTGGATTTGTTCTTCTCCTACAACTATTTGTGTTAAAATTTTCTTTCAGAATAACAAAAGGGGTACTTTAGATTTGTCTTCTCCTCTCTCGCTTTGTTCATACTATTATTACAGGTGCCATCTTCGTTTTTCCTCTATTTCTGTGTTTGACTTTCTGTGTTTTTGTGCTTGATAACTAGAAGTTCACAACTTTCTTTTCCTGCTTGTACCAAAGATCTTCCTAGGGTTAAATTTGCTTCATAAAGAGAAAGTTTTTTAAGTAGAAGAAAAAAAAAATATCATCACTGTTGTTCTTCCTTTCCTTTCTAGATGCCATAATGATGGATTGGAGAAAACTTGGTTTGTTTATCTGTGCTTTTTCTATCTTGCCCTTGTTATGTTTTTGTGCCACTTTTGTTCCAGTGGATAATTATCTTATAAACTGTGGAGCTTCTGCAATTACTCTAGTAGGTAACCGCAATTTCACTGCAGATAATTTATCTAAGAATCTCCTTTCCACCCCACAAGATATTCTTGCTAATACCTCCTTAAAATCAATTCCTTCTTCCTCTGATGATTCATTTCTCTATCAAACGGCAAGAATCTTCAGTGGATCCTCAAAGTACACTTTCCCAATTAACCAAAAGGGGAGACACTGGATCCGTCTTTATTTCTTTCCATTCACTTATCAGCACTACAATTTGAATGCTGCAAATTTCTCTGTTTCCACCCAAAACAATTTCCTTCTCAGCAGCAATTTCAGTGTGCAGAAAAACCCTCTCATGAAGGAATACTCTGTCAATGTGAACTCAGATACCCTTGTGATCACCTTTACCCCTTCAAACAATTCCCTTGCTTTTGTAAATGCCATTGAAGTTGTTTCTATCCCTGATGACCTCATTGCTGATGATGCTGTCACTGTAAATCCATTAGGAAAGTACTCTGGGTTGGTAACACAGGCATTGGAGACAGTTTGGAGGATTAACATGGGTGGTTCAACTGTCTCCTCTGGAAATGACACACTTCATCGAACTTGGATTCCGGATCGAAGGTTCATTATACAATCTAACTTTGCCTCTGATTTTTCGAACATTGGTGCTGTTCATTATCAAGCTGGTGGTGCAACAGAAAACACTGCCCCATCTGCTGTTTATGGTACTGTCGCGGAGATGAACACGAGCGGCGATACCCGTAGTAATTTCAATGTGACATGGCAGTTTGATGTGGAACCTGGTTTTCAGTACCTTGTTCGAGCTCACTTCTGTGATATAGTCAGTCAGAGTCTCTTCGAACTCTACTTCAACGTTTATATTGACTCGTTGTTGGCTGCCAAGGATATTGATCCCAGTACTATAAATCTTAATGCTTTGGCTGTTCCGTTTTATAGGGATTTTGTTACATCCTTGGCTGTCAGCAATAAACTTGTCATAAGTGTTGGTCCTTCTACTGTAAATCCGGACTTTCTTAATGCCATTTTGAATGGGCTGGAGATCATGAAAATGAACAATTCTATGGGCAGTCTCAGTGCAGGAACAGCGGCTGTGGCTATTACTTCTGGTTCGAGTTCTAAGAATGTTGGCATGATAGTGGGTGTGAGTGTTGGGGCATTTAGTGCAGTGGTCTTGGCTGGAGTTTTCATTGTACTATGCCAGAAAAGAAGACGGTTGGCACGACAAAGGCAGTCGAAGACATGGGTTCCTTTATCCATCAATGATGGAACTTCCCATACCATGGGAAGTAAATATTCTAATGGCACGACAATAAGCGCTACTTCAAACTTTGAGTACCGTGTCCCTTTTTTGGCAGTTCAGGAGGCTACAAACAATTTTGATGAGAATTGGGTTATTGGGATAGGTGGTTTTGGGAAAGTGTACAAGGGAGAATTAAGTGATGGCACAAAAGTAGCGGTTAAGAGGGGGAATCCACGGTCCCAGCAGGGTCTTGCAGAATTCCGAACTGAAATTGAAATGCTGTCTCAATTCCGGCATCGGCATCTGGTGTCATTGATTGGGTATTGTGATGAAAAGAATGAAATGATCTTGATATATGAATATATGGAGAAGGGAACTCTCAAAAGTCATCTTTACGGTTCTGGTCTTCCTAGCATAAGTTGGAAAGAGAGACTTGAGATATGCATTGGATCTGCAAGAGGACTTCATTACCTTCACACTGGCTATGCTAAGGCAGTTATTCACCGTGATGTGAAGTCTGCAAATATCCTTCTTGATGAGAACCTAATGGCTAAAGTTGCTGATTTTGGATTATCGAAGACGGGGCCTGAAATTGATCAGACACATGTGAGCACAGCTGTCAAAGGGAGTTTTGGGTACCTTGATCCGGAGTATTTCAGGAGGCAACAACTAACAGAAAAGTCAGATGTGTATTCTTTTGGGGTAGTTCTGTTTGAAGTACTTTGTGCAAGACCCGTCATCGATCCATCCCTTCCGAGGGAAATGGTAAACTTGGCAGAATGGGCAATGAAGTGGCAGAAAAAAGGACAGTTGGAGCAAATCATAGATCCAACACTTGCAGGCAAAATCAGACCAGATTCTCTTAGAAAGTTTGGAGAAACTGCTGAAAAATGCTTGGCTGACTTTGGTGTTGATAGGCCTTCTATGGGAGATGTCTTGTGGAATTTGGAGTATGCTCTCCAACTTCAAGAGGCAGTGGTTCAAGGTGACCCTGAAGAAAACAGTACCAATATGATTGAACTCTCTCCACAGGTCAACAATTTCAACCATGATGCAAGTGCTTCTGCTGTACATTTTGAAGCTTCAAATGTGGATGATCTGTCTGGAGTTTCTATGAGTAGGGTGTTCTCACAGTTGGTGAAGTCTGAGGGTAGATAGATATGACTTTGATATCCTATATTTTAAATTCTGTATTACAGTACTCTTCCTTTAATGTTTTTGTTGTTTGTCTTCTGATCAGTAGTTCTCTGCTTCTACACAGAAGATTGAGGAATTACGTAGATTTGTAAAGAAAGATAGAGTCAATGAACTTGTTTGCTTAAGTGGTAATCAAAGAATCTCCTTGTTAAATCTCTGGCTTGTTGGTTTTGAATTGGATATCTTGGGAATTGATTGTAAAGTTGTGCTTCTATTTAGGCGTACCTTATCAGCCAGAGAATTTGGCAAACTTCTGCAATCATTGAGAACTTGCAGCACCTTTGAAATAGTCATATGGCTATTTTCTATCGCCTTTTTGTTTCTGTTTTCATTATTGAAGCGTATTTTACTGTGTAAGGTTAAGGAGGCACTTTGGAGAGAAGGGTCATTTACATATTTCATTTTGTTCCTTTTGACGTTTCGGGTCATTCTTCCATATTTTCCAAAAATTTGACGGTACGAAAGAGATCTAATTTAATAATTAGATTAAGAACAAGATATACGCCTAGGCCCCCTTGTTCAGTGATTTTTTTTGTAGGACCAGATTTTCGAATTTCAGTTAAAGTGGAACATATATGAGTAAAAAAGTGATACGAACACAAAAAATAAAAATGGGGATATGGCTTTATTGAGGAAGCTTGACCTCAAATGGTTTTATTGAGGAAGACTGACCTCATGCACAAGTGCCTTCTGGACTAACTTTTCTAATCTTGATCTGATATCTCTATTCACGTACTTGAATGTTTAAATAGATAATACAAGATAACTTTAAAATAACTGTCCACTAACACTAATTAGGCTCCACTAATAGTCATGACCTATTCTTTAGGAAAGTTAAAACTCAAAATAACTACCACTACTTAAACAACCCAACAATTCAGAAAATATTAAAATTATAAAATAAAAAACCGTAACAAAAAGTCTCACATACACATTAATTAACAGGTAAAGGGTTATTTTAACTTAATTAATGGTATGAAGTTCGAGTACCTCCAACATGGCTATGTTAAAACTTAACAAGAGTGTTATCAAAAAAAGAAAAAAAAGAAAAAAACTTAATAGAGAGAATTTTGTCGTCTATAGTCAAGCTTAAATCAAATTAATCAAGCTATCAATGAACCTGTGGATAATATCCCCGAAAAAAAATCCCACATAAAAATTAATATATCACATGAAGCTTATATAAATTGAAACTCTCATTAATTATCTCATGTTATCTTACATCGAAAATCTCACCCACTTTTTTTTTTTCTTTTTTATCCTTTAATAATGGGTTCCACATAACCTTCCCTATATAACATGAGAAAGCTATTCTCATGTAAAATGAGAGTAACATTCCCCAAAATAAAATGACTCGTGATCTCAATATGTTATGATTTTGAATTGAATTATGACGTTAAATCACTCGTATGAATGTATGATTCTTCTGTAAACTCGTTGATATGCAGATTTCCGATAAAGTCAAATAACTTGCCATGGAACATGTGATACATGTAACAGAATAACCAAGAAATCTCTGGACTTTCAACCTCTAGAGAAATGATTGTGACGATGAGTATTATTTCAGGTTATAGTCAATGAACTAAAAGAACGCATGACCTATTCTTTTACTTACCCACGATCAAAACCAAAATATAAATTGAAAAAAAAAAAAAATGGTTTTCCTATTGGCTATATTTTGTTGGTATCTTATCTTTTGGATTATTTTGTTACGCAATGCTCAAGAACTAATGCCCATCCCTATTATCATGAAAAATATTAGTCTTTTTTGTTGTTGTCAAAAGTGGTAATAAGAAATTCATTGACTTGATGAAGCCATTCGATAATGCCTAGGCCTAATTTACACTTACCTTTGCCACCACTTCCATTATCTTCTACCCTTCCTTTTCACCTACTTCCGATGCCACCAGCAACAATAATCCCACTATAAGATTATATGGATAAAAAATGGGTGTCATTATTTTAGATATGCCATTTTCATTGAAATTTTTTACTAGGATGTGCTTAATTGTTACCGAGGGGCATGAGACATGTTATGTATAAGTGAAATAATAATTCGTGTGTTTGGGATAATAGAGGTAAAGGAAAAGAAATTAATAAAATAAGAGTATGTTTAGTGTTGTTTTTTTAGTTAAAAGATATTTTTAAGTAAAAATTAAAAAAAAAAGATTTTAAAAAATTTAATTAATTTTTTTTTTGCTAATTATATAAAATGTATTCAAATAAAAAATAAATTATTTAGTAAAAAAATTTCATGAACTCTACTTATAATTAAAATCCTAAGAAGGGATGCATCTAAAAAAGTGGGGCTATAGAAATTGGATCCATCTAATTCTCTTCCTCTCTACATACCAAACAACAAAAGCACCATTTCCTTTCCTTTCCACTTAAATTTTGCATAACACGTTGACCATTATAGAGGTGGAAAAACCCCACCCGAGCTGCCGCTGCCCGATTTTTGAAAGTGGGTTAAAAATTCCAATTTTCCTCAATCCGTCCTACCCTATCCTGCCAACATATTAGAAATTAATTTTTTTTTTCAAAAATTAAACTTCTCATAGATGTAAATGGTATCAAATGAAGATAAAAGAGATAAAACAGATGTCATTAATTAATATTTTTTAAAAATAAAAATAAAAAATCAACCAAAAGGATCAACCCGCCGTTTTAACTCGCTCTTAAGTGGGGTAGATTCAAACAGGTTAATGGGTTTGGAATCCCAACCCAAAATGGGGGGTTAAACAGGTTAATATGATGTATTGGATTCGTTTTGTCATTTTTAATGAAAAGCTCTATAATAGTATGGTTTTGAGAAAAATAATAGTTACTATTTTGTGTAAAAGAGAAATGTAGTAATGGAATTAAACCCAATTATATTGTTTCATTATTTATATTTACGGCAAAGTACTATTAGAAGAATTCGTATAGAACTTGTTTATAATATGAGATAGGTTATTCTACTTATCATTTTTTTTTTTTTCTGATTACCTTTGTCTGTCACTCTCTAATATAATGACCTTTTAAAATGGTAATCAAGAGTATGCAAAAAAAAAAAAAATAGAATAACCTATCCCTTTCATATTTGGTTTGTTTTAAAACATTTGAATTAGATAAAGACGTTTTTGAAGATTTTGAAATAAGAGGTGAAGATTATGAATAATCCTTATACTAATCTTTTTACCCGACTTGTCACCATGTGCCTCCGCCAGCTTGTACAACGGAAATTCCAAAGCCTATGGAAGTCCTACTCCTCCCACGCGTTAAATTGATAGGTCCATTATATCGTTTTCATCGTTCTCTTCCACAGTCAACACCAAAAAGAAGAAGAAAAAGTTACATTCATCTTATGAATTTATTTAAAAAATAAAAAAAATCATATAAGTTTAGACTGAGGGATTCACTTTTATACTTCAATTTGATGACACATCCTATATATCATGGAAGGTAAGTTCCGAGTTCGTATATATTTGTATGAACAGAATAATTATAGTAAACACATTCGCGGACATACAATACTGACGCATGCGAAGCTTATAATAAATTTTATGAAAGTATCAAGCATGCTCACATATTAACCTGCTCGCTGAAAGCAAGTGACAAAAACATTGCTATGTTTTGAACTAGAAATTATATAGTTACTTAAACCAGCAAAAAATAAAAGGGGAAATGTTTTTCTCGTGTTGCATGAAACTAATTGTCTCATGCAACACACAAAAAAGTGAGTATAACCCATTAAAAAGATGAGAGAAAAAGGGAAAAAATGGATCTCATCCACCTTTTTGTGTGTTGTATGAGAGAAATTATCTCATGCAGAAAAACATTTCTCATCAATAAAACCCAAGTTGGTGTACGATTGGATTAGAAATCATGATGAGCCACATCAACCTTGGCAGAGCACAATAGCAGCTTGTGAAATATTGTGAAGAAGGCAGCATGAGTAACATCTTTGGCCCTCCCGAGACTCTTATACTCATGCTTGAGATTTAATCTATTTCTGGCGCAAACCACACTCTCTTTAAGTCTGCTCAAACACTTCATGGTCTTCTCAGTGACACCCACTTCCTTCCTTGAGAATTTGTAGCTCCTCAAGTACATTTGCCTGCAGTAGAGGCTGTCAACTCCACTTGGGTGATTGTTGGAATATACTGTCTTCACAAATTCTACATCAGATTCTGGCCATTTGTACATGTTTACATAGGTTGGCCGAACGGGAAGACATGTATCATTGACACAGTTAGATATGCAAACAGAGGCCATGGTTTTTGGAAAGGATTTCAGAGCATAATACACTGACTAGTTGGACTGCTTACACTCTAATGGGTAGCACACTAAACTGAAGCTTTATATAGTCCAATTGTCTTGTTAGTCACCAAAAAAATTATAGTTTTGTTACTTAAGTGTGAGGGGATGTGACAAAAATCAGTTTTTTAATAACCCAATGAGATATAAAATATAATATACCCTGTTGATCTGCCTTCTGAATTATTATTTTTAACTTTAGGGATTGTCCTATCTCATACCCATGAAAACCTATTAAGATATTATCCGTTCAAGGAATTAATAACAGATTTTTATTTGATTAAGTAACTCCAGAAAAAAAAAAAAAAAAAAAAAAAAAGCTGTGATATGAATTATACGTGCACCACTATAGATTCAGAAAGAAAGGTAATTGCCGACTAAAGGCTGCAACACTCAAGCCTTAGAAAGTGAAATACTGAAGCACTTCAATATTAGGAGGTCCAAAACACTTATACTACCATTAAGCCAAACCACAACAAAAAATAGTAGCTAGGACAGCCCAATACACTTTTAGAAATTAGAACATTATACTGTCAAAGTTCACTAAAAAAGTGGGCTTTCGCTCGGAGAATTAAGCTATCCAATAAGGGTTTTATTAATGTAAAATAAAATAAATAAACTTAGCAAAATCATACTCTCATATTGCATAAGATAGATCTCACTCTCTCTTCAAAAAATGTGCCTCTTTTTTCTTTTTTTCTAAAAGTTAATGAGATCCACTTTATTTATCTCTTAACATGAGATAACTTCTCTAAACATTTTTCTCAACATGACGTAAGCCTTATTCACACTCCAACTACCTTATTCAAGCCACATTTACAAAAACAAACCTCAAATGCAATTCTTCATAGAATCCATGAAAATGTTAGTTTCTTAATATGAACTCACCTAGAATTATGCAAGGATGACCAAACCACGGAAACAAGTCTGTATTTATAGACTAGGTTATATGTGTGCTTAATTTCCATAATTTATCAGTTAAGAATAAGTAAAACAATGTACAAAAACAAAACAACGGAGAATATTTGCACAGAGAACTGGGATTTGAAACGGTTCTACATTGCAACACAGTAGTTTACATAACAGAATCAAAGGAAAAAAAGCAAACGCTCCTAATTTGACAGAAATCAACTGTTAAAATTTAGTAGTAATAAATAATAACCAACTACCTACTAAACAATATTTTTTGTTTTTTAATTTTTTTAAAAACACCACCAACAATCCAATCTTATCCAATCCTTGCCTTTGTTTTCTTGACAGCAAGACTTTTCCTCACCCAGAAAACCCATGAAAATCAACAAAGGAAATAAAAGCGAAACCCTAACCCCCAAATCCGTAGAGGGTCCTTCCCTGCCTCTTGAGTGCATAAACAACATCCATAGCAGTAACGGTCTTTCTTCTAGCGTGCTCCGTGTAGGTAACAGCATCGCGAATCACGTTCTCCAAAAAGATCTTAAGAACACCGCGAGTCTCCTCATAGATGAGACCGCTGATACGCTTCACGCCACCCCTACGAGCCAAACGCCGAATCGCTGGCTTTGTAATTCCCTGAATGTTATCGCGCAACACCTTACGGTGACGTTTTGCTCCTCCTTTTCCCAATCCCTTCCCTCCCTTTCCACGCCCAGACATGATTGTTGTTGATTGATTAAGACGTTAAAACCAAACACAACCTACAATCGCAGCAAGCAATTTTTATCAAGTAATGATGAATAAGGAGAAATCGCAATTGTACAATGAAAAAAGAAATTACCTAATAAGTGAGATAGAGTTCGATGTTAGAAATAATATGCTATGCGCTTAAGATTTATAGCTAGTGAAGGGAGTTAAGGTGTCTTCGTCGATCCGTGTAATGGGTTTCTAAGAGGCGTTTAGGACGGTTGATTGGTTTCTTTGTACGGTCTAGATCTGAGATGAGACTGCGTTTGGATCGATGACGTGGATGAGGTGGTCCAACAGTGTTTTCGATAGTTCGTTTGAAAATAATGCCTCCTGGGTTGGCGGGTTCGATCCCGCGGATTTCATGTTATTCAATGAGAGATGGCGCCATAAACAGTAAACAGGAATATTTTTTAAATATATTTGCGTTTGTTGAATGTAACACTATATTCCCGTTTTGGATGTATTTTATTTTTCTCATTTTATGTACTACTCTAGGGAATTTTTTAATATGATCCAGGATCATCGTGGTCCTTCCATTCAAAATTTGACACATGTATCAATTTTTATTTTTTATTTTTCCTCTCTCCTCTCTCCTCAACTTTTTCTCTCTTTCTCTCACCTCAGTCCCACATAATTCTTTAAACTCCCGGTGCACAATAAATTCACTCCTACTCTGGGACTCTTAAATTTTAATTTTTTATTTTATTTTCCTTGAAAAAAATTACACATATTTTTCTATCTTTATATGATAGGGATAGGATATTGTGACACACAAATAATGTTATGTGATGCTAACCGGCAAATATATCGATCGCACAAGTAATAAAGTGATAAGAAAAGTTCATCTCCACAGGGATTAGGATCTAATATCAATTAAACTTTTCCTTTAAGAATGGACGATTTCAAAAGAGTTTTGACAAATATTGTCAATCTGAAAATAAAAGGACTTGTTTTTGTATTTTTGTTTGATAAATAAAACAATAAGATTGAAAATTATTTTGTAAAGATTATGAGAAAAGCATTGTAGCCAGGGTTCATTCACCAAATGATCCCCGCTTTTTACTCCGGATTGATCTACAATAATTATTTATATAATCACTCAGATAAATTATCATCTAAAAATATTTAATAGTTAACCCCCAATTCTTTGCAGGGTCAATCCTTTAATCCCATGAGAAACCCCAATTCCTTGCAATGTTTCTCATGGGATCAAGCAATGGGCGAATGATTTAAGCATCTGCAATCGTATACACGTCTATTCCTAGCACGCATATAGATTGTTATCTTACCGCCTTTCGAAATCAAAATCTCAATATTTCTATCTAGGGTTTTGATCCTCAGAAATCCCCAACTATCAGATTGATCCACTCTAACAAAGGGAATATAAAATTCACACAGAGTAAAGATGAAGATAATTATATAAATTATAAACTACAAATCAATACTTCGTGTCAAGGGTTCACATATGGATCGTGACCCTGACTTAAATAAAAATGATCTAGCCGATCAAAATCATGATCGCTGATCTAAAATTCAACATAAAATTAAAACAAGAGATAAAGAAATACTATAAGGAGATGAAGAACGAAGAACGCCTCCAGTCTCTCCTCCCTGCCTCTCCAGATCTGCCTCTTCTGTGTGTCTCACTGTGTATCTCAGAACTTCAGAATCTGTCTCAATGTGTAAGTCTGCCTCCCAGTTTCTGAGTTCCACCTTCGGGTTTTGTGAAGGGTCTATTTATAAGACCCTTTTTCCCTCTTCCAAAAATAATCGCACAACACAGTACTTCTTTTCCGAAAATGCCCCTCTGGTGAAACGTTTAACGGAAGAATTAAATTACAAATTATTACGTAACGGAAGAATTAAATTAAAACTTATTACGTAATCGAAGAATTAAATAAAAACAGATTTGAATTCGAATTTTGAATTCAAATTTCAATTCAATAGTGGTGCGACACTCTGGCACTTTGTTTGGTCTCTCGCGCGGTCTTCCATTCCTTGTTTTTCAAATTTTCGAATCTATTTCACACTTTAACCTATAAAAATCATATAAAAAATGAGAAATAAAAAAAAGCAATTAATAAACAAAACATGCTTTTTTATAATTAAATTCCTATTATTTTTGGCTTGGAAAACATAATTTGCTAGAGGCACATCATTACGCACAATGTTACGACCACATCTTAACCGTTGATTTCCGCCAATCAACGATTATCATTTTTCAAATCAAACTCATTAATTAATTATTAATTCGCAATAAATGATAACCGTTGATTGTCGTAAATCAACGGTTAAGATGTGGTCGTAACATTATGCATAACATTATTTTTGTGTCACAATATCCTATCATAGGATATTGTGACACACAAATAATGTTACGCACAATGTTACGACCACATCTTAACCGTTGATTTTCGCCAATCAACTATTATTATTTTTCAAATCAATTAAATGTACCAATTTGGTATCTAATTGCGATATATAAGGGGATATTTGGTATATGGCATTGTTGTTAAAATCTCGATTTATCATTACGAATTTACGTTTTACGATTTATTTTCATCAAAACGATTTTACTAATATTCCAAACATTTTTACGTTTTTACGATTTTACACGTTTGGTATAAGGAAAATTAAACATTTTTCTAGGAAATTTTTATTCCAAGAATTTTGGTTTACATTACCAATTATCATTTGAAAATATCATACAAGGCATGATATTATTTTTCCCATTGGGTGAGAAAGTAGTCAGTCGTTTCTTTGACCAAAATAGCCTGAGGCCTAGCTTTGCGTGTGTGAAAAAATCGAATAGATCTGAACATGGTTTGTTTGCTTGGCTTCCATGCAGAAAGAATCCATCGTGCTCTTGTCTACAATTTGCTTCTCAACGGTTCCTTACAAAACTTCATATTTCCACCGGATAATAAGAACATTTTCTCAGCTGGGAGAAGCTGCAACAAATTGCACATGGCATAACTAAAAGGATTGAGTATCTTCATTTAGGTTGTAATCATCCAATCCTTCACTTTGACATCTAATCTGGATTAATATTATAATAACACAAGGCCCATTTTTTAAAGCCTTCAGTCAACAAAGTCTGTTACCTCTCCTTTATCTCACAAGCCTACATCAGCAAAGCTCCTCAATATTAAAGGCTATATGACAGCAAGCAACTCCTTCTACAAACTTCACCACGAAGAATACTTCTCCGCCAAGAAACTTCAGCCACCCACGATAACCAATAAGGAGAAATCTTTACCTTCACCATGAAGAAAGACATCTCCCAAAGCTGGTCATCTCTCTATTATATATACATATGTGTTAACCCAAAGTACACATCTTTTTCATGATAAAAGTTGTTTGAACCAAATCTGACTTGAGCATCGGAGTATCTTGCAGATACACCCCTCATCTTGTTTCATTGAAGACCCGTGGGTTAAAGTTGCTCCGACTCAAGCCGGCTCCAAGCCAATTGTGTAGAGGAAGATCACATATATCGCAGTTGATTGTAAAATATCCCCACTGTAAAATAAATTGGTACATATCGCAGTTGATTGTGAGATATCCTCACTGTAAAATATCCCCACTATAAGGGGATATTTGGTATATTTTACACCCTATATATGTCATGCACACCCTTACTTGGAGAGAAATAAATTGGTTATCATTGATTCATGAGGAAGCTTTTAGATGATTGAATAATTCCTCTATGGTGACAATTATGTCGATTATTGCTTAAGAAACACTAGAAGGAAAAACCAAAGTACATCACGAGGTGAAATTTGATCATTAGTGAGACGTGATATGAACAGCTTGAAAGAGGTGTATAGAAAAACTATAAAAATTAGCTATCCCGTTAAAGTTCAACATCAAAGTTGGATTGACATAGTGAATGATTATACCTCCTTAGACAAAAATATCCGTGAAACATCACGTGAAAATGAGCCTTACCATAAAAAACATCAGGTAGATGCACATGAAATTAACATATTGATATCAACAAAGTCTAGTCTGCGCACATCATAGGCTTATGAATCATCCATTTGAATCATCTTACTTCAGCTATAAAGGGTGAATTGTGACAAACATAAATTGGTTATAATCGGTTATCATTGATAACCAATAAATTGGTATATATTTCTCTCCATATACTAATTTATTTCTCTCCACATAAATTGGTATCAATTTATTTCTCTCCATATACTAATGATAACCAATAAATTAGTATATATCGCAGTTGATTGTAAAATATCCCCACTGTAAAATATCCCCACCATAAGGGGATATTTGGGATAATTGGTATATGTCATGCACACCCTTACTTGGAGAGAAATAAATTGGTTATCATTGACTCCCGAGGAAGCTTTTAGATGATTGAATAATTCCTCTATGGTGACAATTATGTCGATTATTGCTTAAGAAACACTAGAAGGAAAAACTAAAGTACATCACAAGGTGAGATTTGATCATTAGTGAGACATGATATGAACAACTTGAAAGATGTGTATAGAAAAACTTTAAAAATTAGCTATCGCGTTAAAGTTCAACATCAAAGTTGGATTTACATAGTGAATGATTATACCTCCTTAGACAAAAATATCCGTGAAACATCGCGTGAAAATGAGCCTTACCATAAAAAGCATCAGGTAGATGCATATGAAATTAACATTTTGAGATCAACAAATTCTAGTCTGTGCATATCATAGGCTTATGAATCATCCATTTGAGTCATCTTTCTTCTGCTATAAAGGGTGAACTGTGACAAACATAAAAAAAATGCATGACAGACTATCATGTCGTGAATCACAATTGTGCAATTTACATTGTGAAAGTAGTAAAATAACATATTGACAGAAGTTATTATGACTGCTTGAATCACAACCGTGATCATACTTCTTGTGAGATTCAATAACTTGCAAGATGCTCACATGATAAAAATCGTGACATATATGACTTATTTTGACAATCTTATGTCTCTGATGTGAAACTCATGAAAGTTGCAGGGACCTATGAATAAATGAAAGGCGAAGATATGAATCTCGCCAACGGAGATCCATGAAAGATGAACAGTGAAGATATTAATCTCCCTAGGAATGCAGATAGACTAAGAAAAAGTTTTATCTGACTTATATATGACTTATCTTGAATTATCTTCAATATCTCCATTGTGAAATCCATAAGAGATAGCAGGGATCTATCAATTATAAAAGGCAAAGACAAAAATCTCGCGTGAAACGCAGATAAACTCAGAAAATTTTACATTTGATATCAGCAAAGTTGTTATTTTGAACTAATTTAATCTGATCTTGTTGTACTAATTTAATCTGATTTTGTTTTACAAGTGTAGTGTCCTGGACAGCTGCTAGGGGAACCTTGGGATACATTACACCTGAAGTTTTCTCCAGAAACTTTGGGAATGTGTCCTATAAGTATGATATTTATAGTTATGGAACGTTGTCGCTAGAAATGGTTGGAGGAAGGAAGAACATAGACATGTCATCTGATCAAACAAGACAAGTTCTATACCCAGATTGGGTCCATAACTTAATTCAAGGAGACATACATATCCATATGGACAGAGAGTGTGAGATGAGAAACAAAAAAAGATATAATATTCAGAATCGAGGGTAATATTGTAATTTCAGTTTAGATTCCCAACAATATTCTACATTCAACTAAACATAGTATCGGGAAAATTAATCCAACATTTCCGAAAATATTTTGACCTACCAAACAGCTTTTTGGTATCATTCCCAGTAAAATCAATTTTCCATCATATTTTCAAAAAATCGTGTTTACCGAGCACAAATTTTTTTATCTTCTATCAAATGTCCCTTATTGTTTGGGGTCTTTAAGTGTCGCGTGGGAGGGCCTAGCGCCCTTATTGTCTGGGGTCTTTATGTGTCGCGTGGGAGGGCCTAACGGCTTTAAATCCCGCCCCCGCCCGCGACATTGATTAATTTTTTTTTTGAACTCACTTCCGCCCACCCACCCCAAACACTCATTTAATTATTATTTTTTCAGTGATGCCCCCTTGGGAACTCAGACCGTATGCCAGGTGGCACAATCTTAATCGTTCGAGTCCCGCATAACCTTTTTGTTTTATCTTCGTTCTTACCCATTTTCAGAAATGTGCCCATATAGTCCCTCATACAACATTAAATGATGTGAGTTTACATCCAATGCTAGGAAATGTTATGTTGACAAATTTCATTAGCATTATATATATAGGCAAAATGATTTTTGCAGCTGCTGTACCTACAACAAGCTAGGATCCGTATCCGAATGCTGTTTTTTTTTTAAGTCGTGGGGCCCGCTTTTCTGTGTCAGCTGCAGATAATGTTGTCTACGGCTGCTGCAGAAATGTTAAGCCCACACATATATATATATATATATATATATTTTCGGAAAAAGTTAAATGCATGTTTTAGTTCAACCACATTGACTCAATTTTATGGGCTAACAATTAAAATTGACTTTGTGCATTCCTAAAATAAGACTTTTAAATTTTTATTATAGAGGATTTCACTTTCTTGCACCGACACAACTCACAGCTCACATATAAGTTAGTGTACTTGCCTCTAACACAAAGAGGCCCATTATACAAAACAGTAATCACTTATCTCCAACTCATTATTGGGGTACCTTTTACACCTATAAATACTTATCTTCAACTATTAAAGAGATACCTTAATACACTATGAAGTTAATTGTTACTTAGCATAGAGCTATCGTGCCCATAGACATTATCCCTTTGTACTCTTAACTTTTGCTTGAGACTATACTCATTATGACTTTCCACTAAACTTTGGTTTATAATAGCGTCTTTTTAATCAGTGTTAAGACCAGTGTTTTAAAACCCCACCCCGTCCCCGGGTTGACCCGGGTTAACCCTGATCCCTCCCCTATTAGGGTTGGGGTCACAAGTTGGACCCTATATGCACATCGACCCATCCGACTCTCAAAACCCGGCCGAGTTTCAGTGACTCCCGGGTCAAAGGGGGTCACTGCATGTTTTTTTTTTTTTTTTATAAAAAAAAATTCCATGAAACAACACCATTTTATTAAAAAAAAAATAAAATAAAAAATCTTGCAAACCAAAATCTAATCATTCTCTTCTCTCTCGGCGACTTAAATGTTTTCAATCTTCACCTCGCTGTCGTGAATCTTCTAGAAAATGAAAGAATTTTACACATTTAAATGAAATTCTTACTGTCATTGATTGATGGAAAATAAAAACTCATTCTTACTTCCTTTTAATTTTCCTTTGTTCAGGGACCTTTTCAGAAGAGGCAGAACCGGGTCAGCGTAGTTACACCATTAGAATATGATTTTTGTACTTTGGTATCTTGATACTTTAATTAGGTCGTGTAATATTAACTTGTGGTTGTAATTGGTAAATTATGTTAAGTATATTTTGAATCTTTGATGATTAGTGGTTTGTTTTTTAATATTTTCATATAGGATATATATATTTATAATTTTTTAATGGGAAAAGTGTTTGTCATATCTTAAATGACATAAAGTTATGCCTTTTTAAGAGAGAGATAGACACAAAATATTTATTTTTTTACTTAAAACTTAAATTAAAAAAAAATCATTCATTTTCTCTCTCCCATGATTTCTATTTTTTTTGTGTTTATCTCTATCTTAAAATGACATAACTTACATCATTTAAAATGACAAACACCAAACCCTTTTGTAATATATAAAATCGGGTCAGTGTAGTGAGTGACACTTGACTCCCCGGTTGATCCCGTGACTGTGACCCTGACCTCGATCGGGTTTTTAAACACCGGTTAAGACACTACATCCTCTTGAAAGAAACAATCTTAATCTCACAAAACAATCAGTTAAGGTCGTTTGCTCCTTATAATTTAAAAAATTATAATTTTCTTATATTTTCATAAATTTCTAATTATGTCCTTGCTAATAAAATATTTTTAGGAATTTATTACTAATCCAACAATAGAACTTCATTTTGAAAAAAATAAGTCATAAAGATTCAATTTTTTTTTTTTTTGACGATTTATAGTTTAAAAAATTATGATGAGTTATTGAATTTAGCTTATTGTTATGTAGAAAAAAGTTTTTTGTATTTAATTTTTTTTTAAATTCATTTGTAGGTCGTTAGCTCCTTATGATTTAAAATTTTATAATTTATTTCTTATAATTTGATAAATTCCTAATTATGTTCTTGTTAATAAAATATTCTTAGGAATTTATTACTAACTCAAATAATATAACTTCATCAAGAAAATAATAATAATAAAGATTCAAATAATATTTGTTTGACAATTTATAATTTGTACAATTATGACGAGTTATTAAATTTAGGTCGTTGTTAAAAGTTTTAAATAATAATCTCATAACTCTAAACTTTCAAAATATAAAAAATTAATTGAAGATTTTCTAGAAGTTTAATTTTTTTCTTTTTGCCAGAAGTTTAATTTAATTAATTTTTTTTGCTCAGTAGTTAAACTTTATTGGCATATAGATTCTCATTCAATAGTTAAAATTGAGATTTTACCTAAAATCAGAAAGAAGATAAAAAATTGAAAAACGAACAATTTTAACATACAAAAAATCATAAAAAATTTCACATCAATTATGAGAAATCATAATCATAAACAGGAGAAATAAATATAAAATATTAAATATAAGAAATCATATCCATATAAAGATAAAAATAAATATAATCATTGGATCAATATAATCGATATAACAATAAAATTAATTGATAAATCCATATAACAATAAAATTAATTGATAGCAACACTGTATGCTTATTACAATATCAGTATCTTAAAAAAAAAAATAATAAATTCATAAAGGTACAAATTTAACATCGGAATTTTAACTATCATAATTAGAATCTCATATGCGTTCAGAAACCCTAATTATCAGAAGATGTGGGGCGGTTTCTTTCCAGTAAGTTTAGCGCCACTTTAATCGAAGCTAAGTTATCTGTAAATTTCTCAGATCTTAGGAACACTATGTTGATTGGTTCTGCTGCTGCATTTTACTATGCTTATCAACATTTTCGTGATGAATTTTTGTGAATAGGGTACACCTGTTGATCAAGACAACAGCCAAAACCCTTAATTCCTAAATCCGTGCCAAGCGGCGAGGTTCGTTCTTTCGCCGCCAGCGATGGGCTTCTTCGACCTTAACATACAGTACCCGGAATCCTCACCCGCCAACAAGGCCACCATCGAAAGCAATCGTACGAAGCTAGCCGTTAAGGCTATGGAGTTAGGTTACACCGGAATCGCTTATAACCGCACGATGAAGGGCGTTATGTCAGATCACAACCGTTGCTCCATCTCTCCCCTTACCCTCTCCTCTCTCCTCAAGGTCGTTCCCTTTCTCTCATTGTCCGCAAACCTCCACCGTAACCTCCTCGGAATCCCGTTATCCACTCCGTTCCGTCAGTACACGCGCCTCACGGTTTGCGTCGATAACCCCTCGCAGGCTCAAGCACTCAATTCTGGTAACCCGATTTTGAAGACCTACGATTTGGTGGCTGTGAAGCCTTTGAATCAGATTGCATTTGATATAGCATGTGAGAGAATGGAGGTTCGTTAATATGATGTTCATTCAAGTTCAATTTTTATATGTGTTTTAAATGCTGATGTTGAGAATAATTGCAGGTAGATATTATTTCGATTGATTTTTCAACGAAGTTGTCATTTAGATTGAAGCAGCCTATGGTTAAAGCAGCTATTAAGGTTTTGCTCTTCAGTCTTCACTTTTAAATGTTCTAAAAATTAAATAAAAAAGGAACTAAATATTAACATGTGGATTATTGACATACAGCGCGGGGTTTGTTTTGAAGTCACATACTCGGGTCTTGTTGCTGATATTCAAATCAGGAGACAGTTAATTTCCAGTGCTAAGGTAATAGCTACTTCCCTACAGTGAAAGATTTTTTTTTGTTACTTTGTTGTTCACCTTACTTTTCATGATTGCACTTTTTTTTTTGTATTGTTGCCAAGTTATGTACGGATTGCTTTTACTGAATTTTGTGGTACCAGTTTACTAGACTTACTCTCACACTCTCAAGCATGATATTGTTAGTTAAACTAGAGGATGTGAATGGGAGGTTTTACCCACCTTCATATGCAAATAAGACAAGAAGTTTTATTACAATGCACATATAGAATGAGCCCATTTCCAATAGGGTTATATCATATGTTAAGCTCACATAGCAGAATAGTAGAAGAATTAAAAATCTTAAGCTCCAACACCATTTGTACAATGCGTCTTTATTTTTAGTGCAATGTGTCTCTATTTATATGGTTATCATTATGATTAAGGTGAGTTGGTGACCATAACTTCTGCGTTTTGGAGTGTTATTGGTTGTAAAAGTTTTGTGGAATAATATGCCTCTGCCTTTTTTATTGCCAGTCAAGAAAGATTTTGTATTTTGAATTGAATTTGTTTACTTTATAGGGTGCCTATTAGTGAAGGGGATATGTGTAGGATGCATCTTCTGTCTTTATAAGCAGAGACTCAGCATAGGCTGATTAGCAATTGTGTGAGATTAAGTATGAACCTGTAAAGCATATCTAGATCTAGACAAACCTGTGCTAGGTTCTGTATGTTATTGAATCTGCATATGCTTAATAACTATAGTTGATTGTGTTAAGTTTGTTAGAATATATGAAAAATATCTCATAGTACTTAAATTATATATTATGAGTAATTTAGAGCATCTTAATTATTTCTTAGGATTGGATTCCATTTATTTCATAATTTGTTTCCTTATTTTATTCAGAGTTTTCTATTAGTATAAATAGAGATTAGTGCCTTGTCTTTTGTATCACATCATAAGATTCAAAACACATCCCCACATCAATATCAACTTCAGAGTGTTAGATCTTCATTCTCTCCTTTTCCTCCCTCTATACCTAAAATCCTATAATTTCAACAAAGCTAAAAGCAAGTATGAATGTGTCAAGAGCTAATGGTAGGTAAAGAGATTCATTGTGGGTGGAAAGGAACTGATTAGTTCCTGTCTATACTGTTTAAACAATATAAAAAACCTGAAATCACTTTACCTTTTCTGAAACTATTCTCATTACTCTGTTTCTGGGTTCTACTTTCCTAATAGAGTAGGATCTTATGATCACCATTTCGATCATTAGACCCTCCTTTGATTATAAGTAAGATACATGATTTTGACAATTACAGCACACTATTAAGACATGCACAAACTTACATATTGGTTAAACATGTAGTTGTTGATGGATTGGACACGGGGACAAAACATTGTATTTTCAAGTGGTGCTCCTTCAGTGAATGAACTTAGAGGGCCTTGTGATGTTGCAAACTTGTTGTCATTATTGGGGCTCTCCAAGGAGCGAGCTAAAGCAGCTATTTCTAAAAACTGTAGGTATGGAACTTGCTAAAATCCTTTATTGTGTTTGGTTTTTTGGGACCAATGTTTGAGATGTCTTGAATATCATTCCGAATGGTTTGCAGGATTCTTTTAGCCAATTCTTTAAGGAAAAAGCGATTTTACAAAGAGGCAATAAGAGTAGAAGTTTTATCATCAGATGCATCTCATTCTAAGGAAGCCTGGCATCAAGAGCTACTAAAGTGGGACGCTATCTCCAGTGGTGAAGGTGATATCCTGTTGGATGACATGACAAAAACCTTTTCAGCGTCCGATAAAGCATCAAAAACTGCAAAAGCCATTGATTTTGTTTCAGTGATTGACAGCCTGCCATCTCATGGTTTTCAAGTCAAGGATTCCTTATCTGCAAATAATGCTTTCCCTGTTTTCCCAGATAATAAGGTAAACTTCCTCCCTGTTGTGGAAAAAGTAAATCAGTCAACACCTGTAGCTAAGAACTTAACCAAGCAGTGCAACAGGCTTGATATTTGTCCTGAGAAAGATAAAAGCTCATTATCTGGTGCTATAGCAACACATCGCAATGTGAGCTGTGACAATTTTTTTGAGAAAAATATACCTAGTGGAACTACTGAAGCTTACAATTATAAGGAGGAGATAGACACTACAATGGCCACAAAGTTAGAACTAAAAAATTTTATTGGTCCAGATATTGATTGCGCCCCTATTGAAGTGAAAGCACTTGATTCACAATCAGACTTGTGCATCTCAGGTAATAAATTGGATACTGTAAAACCCCATGAGTTTGAGAAACTACAAAGATCTTCAGAACATGCCAAACTAGATGATAGGCATAATATTGATCATAAAGTAGAAATTTTCACGCCATCTGTGGAGATTACTTTTCCTTCCCTGGTACATGATAAACATAATAATGAGAAAAGGTCTGATGTCAATTTAAATGCACAAATTGGCAAGACGCTTGAAGCTTTGCCAAAGGAAAATTTAAAAATTGCAGAGCCTGCAGTCTTGGAGAAAAACACACCTATTTTGGAAACTTTAATGGAGGATGAACAATTTGACAAACGGGAAGCTGATACAGTTGAACTTGGCAAAGGAAGCCTCGCCAAAGAGCATGAAGCTTTGCCAATGGATGATTTAAAAATTTCAAATCATACAGTCTTGGAGTTAAACACATCTATTTCTGAAACTCCAATGGAGGATGAACAATTCGACAAACAGAAAACTGATACAGTTGAACTTGATGAGATGCCACAGCAAGCATATGATGAGATGAAAACGGAAGATGATTCCACCACTGCAATGCATTTATTGCCAGACGTTATGATGGAAGATAAAAAGTTTGGTGAAGTGAGATCTGATTATGATCAATTTGCTTCAGTTCAGTCTGTATCAGGTACCCCATCCGTTGACTAATATCTTTATTTGGTTATTGAAAGCTATATGTTATTTTTGGCCCTTTCCCTCCCAGAAGCTCATGCAGTTTGTCTAGAATTAATCCCTTCTATCATAAGTGAATCGATCAATATGGTTGATTGCACTTCATTTTGTATTTGTGTTATTACTCGTAACTTCCCCTACATATTATCTACTTCTTGCATGTTTCCATTTTAATTGTGACGTAAATATGACTGAGTACATTTCCATTATCTCTAGGTCGATTGAGAGTGAAGCGAAGAATACCTCGTGGACCACTTCTATTGCCCTTCAAGCGATTGTTGAATCCAAAGCCCTTTAAGAAGAAAGGTAGAAAAACTAAGAGAAGAACTAATTACTTGACATAGAGGTGATTTAGTTCTTTTTTATTTTTGGTGAAAGATGTAAGCTAATTCTTTGTAATATCTATCAATACTAGCATATTGACCGTTAAGTATTTTTTGGTAAAAGGGGAAGGATAGTGTGATAACCAAGTTATGTTACTACCAAGTGACTACCCATTAATCTCACCGTTAGATTGATTATGCTGATCCAACGGTTATATTTATTTTCATCTTTGTAAGGTAATGATTTCCCATATTTAAAGTGAAAGCATTAAATATGAGAAATCATAACCATACAAAGATGAAAATAAATATAAAGTATTAAATTTGGAAAATCATGACCATATAAAGATGGAAATAAATATAACAGTTGGATCAACATAATCGATCTAACGGTGAGATTAATTGATAGTCACTTGGTAGTAACACAACTTGGTTGTCACAATATCCTTCCCCAAGATAAAAAAGTAATAAAATAGCTTTTGATGTGAATTATGACTATATATTGGAGGAGTTGAGATGTGTTTGAAACCAGCTATAATCAGTAAGTAAGAAATGTTTACAATTCGATTCCTTTTATGCTTATGTTTAAATCTTTTTCTTTTTTTGGATACATATGTTTAAATCTTCAAATGAGTAATAAGATTCTTTTACAGTTTTATCCTGTTTATATTATTCTTTAAATAATGGTAGTTTTGGGAAAGCAAAAATTTAACCCCAAAGGGTGGAATAATAGATATTGTAGAGTGGATGCTGAACGGTTTGAATCTGCTTCTTTTGGTCTTCTCGTACGAATACGATGGTTGATGGTGGTGGAAATGGAAACGCATTCCTTCGAGTTGAAAATAGTCATTTTTGGCAGAATGAAATGAGTAGTAGTAATTTTTTTTAATGTATTCACCATCAATATTTATAATTTATATTAATTTAATGTACCAATTTTAAACACAAAAGAAGTAAAATGAAATATATTTCATTTTTGAGTGAATTGTGAGTTGTTTAGCAGCAACTGAGAAGTCATTTTAATTCCCACTTTACGTGTAGGAAATCGGACTAAACTTTCTGGCGAAATTGGTGCTTCCAACTAAAAAAGTTATAAAAACATAAAAATATTTGAAATTTTGGTAAAATCGTTTTGATGAATTTTTTTATAAAAACATAAAATTGTAATGATAAATGGAGATTTTTCCTACCATGGGTGCTTCCCATGATGATATTGATAATTTCTGCCTCTGACTGGTTGCTTTTAACAATTTAGCGCGTTTTGGTAAGCAATTATAAATATAATTTTGGAAAATATTGATTTTATAGAATTAACTTTGCTTAAAAGCGAATTTGAAGGGAAGAGATTTATGTTTTGAAATTTTATTTCAAAGGTAAACTAGTAAAAAGCCTCGGATAAAATTTTCAATCCAACGCAAGTTATATTTACTTTATTCAAAACTCCTTTTCGGAGGAAACTTAAATTTGGTTAAAAACAAGTAAATATAATTTTTTCCACCAAACCAAACATTTGAATGGGTGTCTCTGCTGCAGAACTAAACGGAGCATTAATGCTTTAGTCCTTGCAGGTGTCGCGGGCTTTATGTTATAGTCTCACTCATTAATTTTTATTATTACATAAAAATTGATTGTCTGTATCGAACGTAACCACTATATCACCCTCATATAGATGATGCCAGAATTTCAAGGCATTTTCACAATGTTCAATTGCTTAGCCATATCAAATAGTTCCTATGTGTTCTTGGACTATATCAAGAGAGTAATATTATGGCTGCTGATTGATGGATGAACTCAATTTTCAACTAGATCATCGTATTCATATTCACGATCATCCTTTGCCACGCGATTCCCGGCAAAAAAAATTAATTTATTGATTTTTTAATAAAAAATTACGAAAAAGTAGTCGTTTTACAAAATATTACAAAACTATAGCACTCAAACACGCTCAAAGGAGGGCGTGACCAGCAGGAGAGAGACACGTCCTGCATAGGGCGTGACCGGCCTGAGGAACACGCCCAAAACAGGGCGTGACCAAGCAGGAGAGAGACACGCCCATGGGAGGGCGTGACCCACAGGGGTAACACGCCCCACAGAGGGCGTGACCCAGTGGAAGGTCATGCCCAATCCTGGGCGTGAGTGACTAAACTGCACTCTATTTAAACATCCACCCCCTACACACTCTTCACAACTCTCTCATTGTTATGCTTAAACTCTCTGATAGTTTGCACTTGTTTACTCGTATTTTGTTTTATCTTTTAATATTTTGATTTTTAAAATGAGTACGAATTCTAATACTATTCGTGTTGTTCTTTATTTTAACGGTAGGATAGAAGAAGATCGTCATGGTGTTATTTTTGCAGGGGAGAAAAGGCCATCACGTATTAAACGGAACTCAACGGTTGCAGAGCTGCATCAGAAAATACGTCAAAAATTATGTCTTCAAGACAATCAATTGATAACTCTAGTCACGGCAAGATTATGGCAACGTGAACAATACATTAGCTTGCAAGTGGTCGATGATGAAGACATCGATATGGTAATGGAAGAGTTCTCGAACCAGTCTCTAAAGGATTTCCTAGAGTTGTATGTGGATACTACCACCGCGGAGGAAGTTGTTATACCAATGAGGTCAGTTAGGTCTACTTCTCCTCTTATTGCATCCTCATCTGTTGCTCCTGCTGTTAACATGTCTGATGAAGATGAACATGACCCTACTTGGGTTATGGATGAGGAGTATGACGAAGATGATGAAGAAAATATTGCAATGGAGGATCGTCTTCTTGCAGAGGATGCGAGTGCATCGGACAATGACGAAGAATGTGTCAGGTCTGGTACTGAACTTCAACCATGGCATGATTTGGGGGAGTCTCGTATCGTTGTATATCATGACACAACATCGAGTCAAGCACCAGAACATCCTGAAGGTATGCTATCAATTAATATACTGTGTGTTTGGATGTTGCAATTAGCCATTAAGAAAATAATTCAATTATATTATTATTATTACGTAGTACATGTAGGCGATGCACCTGTTGATCCTTTTTGGTCAGAAATTCCACATTACACATATATTGATTGAGATTATCCCAGTGAGGCACAATCATGGGGGTATTGATCTGAAGGAAAAACAACAATTATACAAAGTCCACATACGATAATTTAATAAAGTAATTTTAAAAATTACATACCTGAATATGACTTATACGTGCCACGTGTATGAACCCAGCCTGTGTCAAATAGTTGGCGACAACGTCTGGTATATCATCATGATGGGGTCCCCCCTGAAGTTTACCTCGCCTTGTCTTTAACGCCCTGACCTTATCCTCGTTCCACACAAGTTGTGAAACGTGAGTACGCTGTGTCTTCTTATGTAGTACCTCCCACCTATATGGGCCATGAAGTACATGCGTACAAGGATCAGATGGCTCAAGATCACCATCGGATCCAGAGCGTGAAGACTCCGATGAAGACGAATGAGCCATAATAGAATACTACTACAAATGAAAAAGCATGTATCCAAATTACTATTGATATTATATTAATTTACACTAAATAAAATTTAATTTCACTTAATTACATAGCATTTAACTAACTTCAAATGTTATATTAATTTCAATTAAATTAATATCATTGACAATTAGTTCATTTAACATTACATTATTATAAAAATATATTGAGTCAATACATTAAATAATTCAAATTCAATTTAAATTAATATTGCATACGGTATTCTTTTTTTACAATGTGGTTAATTGAAAGGTCAATACGTTTGCAAGTCACTAATATTTTTCTAACCCCCTAACTTTATTAAATAAAGTAACTAATATTTTTCTAACCCCCTAATAGTTAAATAAAGTCACTAATATTTTTCTAACCCCCTAACAGTTAAATAAAGTCACTAATATTTTTCTAAACCCCTAACAATTAAATAAAGTCACTAATATTTTTTTAACCCCCTAACAGTTAAATAAAGTCACTAATATTTTTCTAACCCCCTAAAAATTAAATAAAGTCACTAATATTTTTTTCTAACACCCTAACAATTAAATAAAGTCACTAATATTTTTTTCTAACACCCTAACAATAATCTAAGTCACTAATAACTATTATATATTAATTGTTGTTAATAAAAAAAATAAACAATAAATAGGGACTTACATGAGAGAGACAGAGCTTCGCTGCGCAAAACCTTCTAAAAGAAATTTAGAGAGAAGGAGGAGGAAGAGGTCTAGAGAGAGGATGAGAGGGTGGAAATGAGGTAAAAAGGTGAAAATGAGAATATATAGTGCATGTGGGTCACGCCCTCTGTTAGGCGTGTTACCCCTGTGGGTCACGCCCTCCCTTGGGTGTGTCTCTCTCCTGTTTGGTCACGCCCTGTTTTGGGCATGTTCCTCAGGCTGCTCACGCCCTATGCAGGGCGTGTCTCTCTCCTCCTGGTCACGCCCTCCTTTGGGCGTGTTTGATTGCTATAGTTTTGTAATATTTTATAAAACGACTACTTTTTCGTAATTTTTTATTAAAAAAGTAATAAGTTAATTTTTTTTCCGCCATTCCCATGTAATCTTTTACTAATTAACGAAGTTGCTATCAATAGTGGGTCTCTTGATTTTAATGTTGTTAAAATCGAAATCTTAAAATCATTTTGATTGCCTAGAGTATTTCCTTCCCCAGACACTCACGAAGTGGGTAGTTGAATTAAGTCGGCCCTTTTAAAATTGAAATCTTAAGTAAAATCGGAAGGGATTAAAAAATCATAATGTAAAAAAATCATGAAAACGTATAATGATAGCAATAAATCGAGATTTTGACAACCATGCTTATTTGAACTTGTGAAAAGGGGAGGCTGCTCTCTGCCTCTCTCTTTCTGTCTACGAGAAAGAGAAAGAAGATGGAAAGTTTCCTAAGTAGTGGTCGGGCCTAGTGCACTAGCAAACAGGTATTGCTCGCCATGTGTTGTTAATATATTTTGATTATTACTATATAATTTTCATGCTTTTTTCTTAGTTAAACACTTGTGCTTGACAATGTTATAGTAGTTTTGGTACCCCCACATGATCTTTTTACTTAATCAACTCGAGTCATCATGATTAAGAAAGCCTTTTCCAACCTTATATATAGGTGTTGCATTCCTAGCTCGTAGCTCATTATAATGACATCCATTATCCTTATATCATGCACTTATTTATTCCTTCTTGTTGAGGGGTGGGGTCCCATAATTCAGCATCGATCGTGCGGTTTTTTTTAGGAGGTGCAAAATAATCAAAAAATTATAGTTTTTTAGGGGGTGTAAAATAACCAAAAAAATTGAATCGAACCGAACCGTCCTTAAAATAATTGGTTTTTAAAAATCTGTTCATGAATCGAACCGATTTTTAAAGAACCAGTTCATGAACCGAACCGTTTTGAACCAAACCGAAAAGTTTCCGAACCAAACTGAATCATTTTTTTCAAACCAAATCAAATTGATTTTTATATCTTTATTTTTTAAATTTTTAATTTTTTTTCTTCAAAATAGGATCAACCCGAACCAGTTCCGAACCGAACCGAACCGAACCGTTTCCAACTAAACCGAACCCATTTTGGACTGAACCGATCCATTTAAACCAATTCGGTTCGATTCGAGCCATGCACATTCCTAATTTTTTTGTGTCCAACAATTCAACATAAAGGGAAGAAGAAAACTCCTTTTTTTGAATTAATTGGACCTTTTTGCGTAGTTAATGGAATGTTCTATCTGTGAATTTGAAACACCAACACTGATTCTGTGCTGTATATACTGTATATTTGAAGAAATTAACTAGAGTTCAACCTTTGTTATTGGGATATATAGGCTAATTCCTTGCGGGTGCAATTAAGAAGTTGAACCTCAAAACTCCAACTAGATTGATATCAAAATTAGCAATTCATAAAGACTTTGTTATTTTAAACGCTTTGAGGTGATCATAACATCCCCCAAAAAAGAAAACACAAAAAAATAAAATAAAAAGGTAACAATAATTGGGTTTCACTTTACATTTTACTTTTTTAGCAATTTTTTGTATATTATATAGCCCCCGTTAACCTAGTGGCTTACACACCGCCGGCAGACAAAGATGAATTTGGCCGTCCTCCCCCACCTTTGTTTGTTACCTTAGAAGCTTTTAGCCTTTAGCTTTGAGAGGAACATAAATTCAAAGCTCCACCAGACTTGGAAAATATAATATATGTGCTGTATCAATTCTCAATTTCACAACTTGTTCAAGTAATATATGTAAGATCCCTTAGTAATGATTAGTAAAAAGCAGAAAAGGTAGCTAATTTTGAGTTTAAATTAATCATTCTAAAATAAAGCAAACTACAAAGTAGGTAATATAAAAATGGGAGGTTGCTTGAGCATACCCATAAAAAAATTACTAGGGTTAGCCTAATGGTGTGGGGTGTCTATAGTGTAATATGTGTAGTATTCGATTCTCATTGTAATCCAAAAAAAGAGCATACCCATAAAAGAATTGGTTTCAAATTTTTTCGGAAACTTAAGATTGTCAAATAGACTGACTGAATAAAGCATGAGTTACTTCTTTTCTTTTATACTTTCTTAATGATGAGTTTATATAATTAGATGTAGTAATTTTATGCCTTCATACTTTTTTTCTTCTGATTTCTCAACGTATTTTACAGTGCTAATCCTTTCATACTTGGGTAAATCTCTCCTAACAAACCCTTATTTTAGACCATTATAAAAATTCATAATTTATTATATGATTTTATTCAAGAGTTTGTGCTTTGTACGCTGTAAACTATATTCGGTCTTAAAAAACATAACAATCGGGGAGTAGGTGCTATCCAGTTAGGCATGGTATGCACACACATCATTTACTTATATGATTATATTTAGGGTGAAATACAAGAAATTTCCTTCAATTATGACTTATATGCAGCAAATTCTTATGTGCTTTGAAACCTATTAATATGATTATTTAAACTCAACAAGCTGTGCGTGTTCACTTCCAATAAAAAGATTTTCTGTACATGTACAGGGGGGTCATTAATATACCATACTATGAATTAATTATGGGTTTTATAATTCTCATGTTGAAGGAGAATTGAAATTTTATATCAGAGATAAAAAGCATGTAACCCTTGTGTTAAAAAAATTATATGTAGGACCGTGTTCACTCCCAATAAAAGGATTTTCTGTACATGTACAAGGAGAATTATAAAACCCATTAATTATTTGATGAGTTTAAAGGAATATGTTGGATAGTTTCAAAGCATATAGAAATTTCGTTTGCACATAACCCATAGATGAAAATTAGTTTTATGTATTTTGTCATTATATTTAAGTTGGATAACAAATTTTTATTTTATGTGCATATTTACTACAAGGCTACACAAATAAAATCCTGCCACCTTCACATAATATAAGAATAATGTGTGGTACATATCTTGTGAGTGCACATATCGCTTACAATCAGACAAATGTGATAAAATCAGAATGTAGGTGTATAAGAAACGAGGTAAGATCAATTGTAATCAAATAGTAAATTGTATAAAGATGAAGTAATGTATATGTAAAGGTATGTGATTAATTAGCATAATTCTAAATGTAAACGCATATGGTGTCATTTTGACTGATGTGCGAAAAACATTTTCACATAATTTAATATTCTGTAAATAGTTTAAAAAAGATTTAAATTAGCAATACACTTATATATTGAAAAAAAAGAGAGTGGCATCATGAAAGATTGATGATTATAATAAATTTTGAACTGCAAAATCAATTATATATATTATTGAAGTATTAAGATTAATTATATATGAATGTATGATAGTGTTATAATACAAAAGTTTAGAATGTCCCATTGGGTTGGGATGAAGTTCCTCCATGAGCGGAAGCCAATAGATTTCTAAGTTGAGCACACCAACTTGACATTTGGAGGTCGGCTTGTCAGCAAGTTGGCTCAATATGCAGAAAACACAAAAATGCAAAAAACACAAAAAAGCAAAGATCGAGAGAAAAGAAAAAAAAATGCACACAATGATTTGAACATGAAAAATCTTCCCTATGCAAATAGAAGGATTACAAGTTCTTCTTTAGTGAACACTAGATCATTATTCGATTTTTTCACCATTTGGAAGATGGAATATATTATTTCTTCTTTGAAGAGGTTACACATACAAATCTCTCTAGAGAGGGTTTAATATTCAAATTAAAAAAAAATTAATTGAAAAGAAAAATATAAAAAAATGATTGACGCCTGCAGCTCCAATATGTATTTCAGGGCGCTACAAGCGCCATTTATAAATTGGCTCAACAACTTGGCTCTCAAGCACAAAATGCACCATTAAATTAAAAAAATAAATAAAAAATCTACACTTCAAGCGCCGAGTCATGGCTAGTGGTGGCGCTCAAAGCGCCATGTACTTATCAAATTGGCGCTAATAGCTTCGTAATGTTAGGGGGAAGAGGGTGCTAGTGGCGCCGTGCAATGTAAAATTGGCTGGTGCGCCAAAATTGCACCAGTAGCGCTGTGCAATGTAAAATTGGTTGGTGAACCAAAATTGCACCGGTAGCACCATATAAAATTTAGAGTAAATATTCTTTTTGGCCACTGTAATATCCACGACGTAATTTATTTAATTTTTTTTATCTAGGTGATGATTATTTAAGATTTTAACTATATATATTATATGACCACGTTAGTCCTTTTATATATATATATATATATATATATATATATATATATATATATATATATATATATATGACAGGACTAAAGAGGACTTCGTAAATATTGCCAGAGAGTAAAAATGGTATTTACTCTAAAATTTAATTAAACATTACAGGGCCACGTGTAACTAAAGAGGTAATTATATTTAATTTTTTTTATCTAGGTGATGATTATTTAGTTAGATTTTAACTATATGTAATAATTATATGACGCATGTCTATATATATATATATATATATATATTCACTTGACAAAAAAAAAAAAGAAAACAAAGAACAAAGAGAGGAACTTGAGAGAAAAGAAAAGAGAAAGGAAAGGAGAAAGGAGAAAGAAGGAGAGAAGAGAAAGGAGAAGGGAAAAGAGAAGGAAAGAAAAAGGAAAGGAAAAAGATGAAGGTAATATTGAGAGTGTAATACATTTAGGCTTGGCAAAAATGATCGGGTTGGCTCGTAATCAGCTAAAATGAGCCGGGTTGGGTTAGGGAAAATGAGTTAGTAACTCGAGTCAGCCCGACTCGTTTCAGCTCGAAAAAAATTGAGCCAACCCACGGGTCAAACGGGTTGGCTTGCGAGTTATGATTGTTTTTAAATATAAAAGTATATAAATTAATGAAGGTAAAGTGGAAAGCTAAAACCTAAAATCACAATTCCAAAGACCCAAACAAGAATACCCCAGCTGCCAATAAGTCCAAAATCTTGCATTAAGGACCTTTTTTATAATGTGTTACAATGTGAATGTGATGACAACTGCCAATAAGTCCAAGTCCAATTGCAAAAGGAATTTTCTATGGTTTATCTTTTTGTCTTTGTATTGAATGAATTAATAATTTAGGAAAAAAACTTGAAGTTACAACATCAATGGAATTTTTCTTTTGGTACCAAATAAATGGGTATGGTTTTATGTTTTTTCTTTTGTTTGTTACATAATATAACCTTCATTTTTTTCACACACATTAAAGAGGTGGGTTGACGTCGGGTTTTCTTTCCCGTTTTGCCAACCCTCAATACATAGTCTCATTTTTTTGCTTCTTCTTCTCACCTATTTTTTTTAAAGGTGATTTTTAAGAAAAGATGTGATAATGTTGTTACTTTATCAAACTCTTTTCTTGATTTTTTTTTTCTATTTAGTTTCATTTCTACTTTTTGTTTTATCTTTTATTGAAGTTGGTTATAAGACTGATAATTCTTTTGGTACCAAATAAATATATTAGTAAAATGTCTAAACTTTAACTATATGATTCTAATTTGAACTGACCCACAAAGGTTTGGGATTTAGACGATAATATTGTAAGGGATGCCTTACTTGGCTTGAGTTACGCCAATCAGAATCTCTCACATGCAGAGACCTACAAAATTTAGGCTTTAATAGCTTCAATTAAATATTACATGATTTGTTATATGTTTATTATTTGTTATTATTTTCGCATTATGAATATATTTGAAAGAATGATATTTTTCGTTATTGCGGCTGGATTGGTTATTGAGATTTTCTCACGTGTTTGTTTTTATGCTAACATTTTTAGAGAAATATCATGCCTAATTTGTGTTTCACACGTGAAGGATGAGAGATATCCATCTACTTCAATGAAGATTGTTCAGAGTTTTATATCGTACTAGGAAATTAAGAAGTGGTTGTGGTGTTTTATCAAGATAGAGTGGAAACATTTATATCTAGAATAGACTAGATGAGGATGAAGCAGTGTACAAATTTATAACTTCAAGCAGCTAAGATGTAGTCTATGTACTATACTGATGTAAAATAGTTTAGGGCGTAAATTTTAATATAAAATATGTAAAATGTAAAAAGCTATGTATATACTCAAATCCATGTACAAAGAATGGAGAACGTTTGCTTTATCAATTGAAGTTTAAAAATTTATATTTCTCTTTTTTATTGTTATTAACTTATTATAGTTAAAGTATAATTTAAGGAATAATATGATATTCTCTATACTAGTTAGCTATAAAGGATGTTATAGAGGTATTCTAAGACACTAGCTAATCTTTCACAATGAACTTTCATCCAGTTTTACAGATGGGATATTTTTTTTTCCACTTTGTTCTTCCAGAATCTTGACATTAATGAAGAATGATTACATTTATTGGAGTGATTGTTCAATATTAAGCCATACACAAATAATGCCTAGCATGCCTAGCTACCAAAACATTAAAGATATGAGCAACTAATGTGGAGTTTATAAAGTCTTGGACACTCCTACCCTTTGAGCTAGCTTTTGAGGTGGTGTATCCCAAGGTTCTTTACATGTTATCAAGGAATACTTTTTCTTATGAAATTTCTTAGCACAGGTAGGTTGGGTCTGTTGCATCATCCACACTTCAAGTCCAATGGGCTCTTATGTGAGGGGGCGTGTTGAGATATATAGTTCCACATTGAACTATATATCTCAACAATAGGAAGAAACCCCAACACATGCACTCGATGAATATATAGATCGAGTTATGTTCATTTTAATAATACAAATACTTTAAAAGTATTTCATGTTGGGTCAAGTCGAACCCTCGAGTTGATTACGAAAGCGAAATAGTAAAATACAATGGGAGAGAGATGAAGAAGAACACACATAATTTGTTTAACGTGGGGAAACTTCTCCAATGTGAAGAAGTAAAAAATCCACGGGACACTAGTCCAGAATCAAACTTACACTATATGAATAATGGGTTACAACAATCAAACATCCCTAGTCTTTCACTAGACGTACAATCAAACATCCCTAGTCTTTCACTAGATGTACAATCAAACAATCAAACATCACCTATAATGGTGGTATTCAAATATCCCTAGAGAGGTCTCACTCAAATTTCTCTCTAGGGCGGCGTTTGGTAATATAGAAATTTTTTTTTTTTATCCTGAAATCATAAATTCCAGAAATATAGTAGGAAATAAATTTTTACTGAAATGTTATAAAAAGCTGTTTGGTAGACCCATATTTTCCCGGGAATATTTGGTTATCCATCCATCTCTCTTTATGGCCCTTTAAAATACAGAGAGCCCCAAAACTAAATGATGAAATGGAACGGAATGCAAAATGGAAAGTTTGTGTTTTTAAAATATGGATATGGTTAACATGCAAAATGCTCCACCGACTGGTACCATAAAAAATGCACATGGAAGCCATGGAAAACGAAGGTAACCCAAAGTGTTGAAGGAGGACACTACAGTACGTTTTGTTACCAGATATTTTTTAACACACCTTCATCGATAGTATAAAGCCCAGGGTTAATCTCGTCCACCTATGGTTGTTTATTTCTTACTTCCCCGGGTAATCAATTTTTCCAACTAAAACATGGAGTTTGAACAATGGTGTCCGTACTTCAGTTTACACACAATCAAGAAATCCGGAAAAATATATTTCCAAAGAGAATTTTAACTTTTTGGACAACCAAACATGAGTTTCTTGTTTTTCCTACCATGCTTTCCAAGGCATCCACAAATAATCTGCATACCAAACACTACCTAGAGGTATTCAACCGGATTCTTTCTCTCATGGAGGATTTCTTCACCTCTCTCATGGATATTTCTTCATCTCTCTTTGTTGATCTCATCTCTTCCTCTATTTATAGATGGCTTGAGGGATATCTTCAATGCTCTAGATTCTTCTTCATTTATTATGGAGAATTTCAATACAATTCTTCGTTCTCCCATGAAGTCTTTTCATTTTCCCATGAAGCCTTTTTATTATTCCATGCATTGGAAGTTGTATCTAATTAAGGATAAATAATCCAACATTTCATGACAAATTTCAAGGTAGTTTTTTCCTTCCGTAAATCGAGTATATCCATCAAGGTTATAAGATTTGAATTCGTAATTTCTATATTGAAAATTTTCATTAGAATTTGCTGAAAATTTGGAATTATTTTTTAAAATATGCTCTAAGGTCGCAATGGCAATCTATAAACGTAATTGAACCTTGATTTATGCGTTTCTGTTTAATTTAACTTTTATGATTTTTTTTTTCAAAAACTTACTTAATAAATTTTTCATGATAATAAATTTTAAAAATAAAATAAATAAATTGAATCAAATATGTTTCATATGATAAAAGTTAATAATGACTTTGGAGTACTTCAGATTATAAAAATGATATTGAAATCATAAATGAGATAGCTTCAATTGAATGACTATCTTCTCAATGTTTGCCATCTTTGTTAATTATCCATGATATTATTTTAAAGTTGGAATACTTTTTTTTTTTACATTATTTATTGAGTTAAAATTTCTATATATTTTTCTATTAATAAAATTTGTATACATTTAAAATTAAATTAAAGGTGAATATACTTTTATTTAATCACTTTAATGAAGTTTTTCTTGTTCGTTAATTATAATCCGTGTATACCATTTGTTGTCAATGCCATATGTCTTTGACCTCAAATAACGGGAGATATTTTTGTAATTTTAATTTATTTTAGCGTTATTATATTTTTGTACTAAGGGTGTTTAGTAAGAGGTTCTTTTAGGATGATCGGGAAAATTGAGATGGTTTTTTAGTTGATTATGTTTGTTAGAAAGTTTTAAAAAACTTGTCATTCGAATTTGCATAGTAATTTTGTGTGTAAAATTGAAATTTTTTGCCATTTCATAATACTATCCAGAGAGTGATATTCTCGTTACCCCATCAAACCAAAAGTAGAAAAAAATGATAGACACAAATATTCCTTCTCAAAAAATGTGCCAAAAGAAAGTTGGAGAGAAAATATTAATTTGGTAGTGAAAATTTTTGGTAATTTCATCATATTTTCCCTCTTCTACTTTTATTTAATCACTTTAATGAAGTTTTTTTTTGTTCGTTGAGTATAATTCGTGTATACCAATATTTTATTAACTTTTTATTAGTCTTTGACCTTTTATTAACTTTTCTACTATATTTCTAGTAATTATGTTTTCCTGATATATTTTTTTTTTCTTTTCACCGAAAGTGCATTATATATATATATATATATATATATATATATATATATATATAAAGATAATTTTGTGTTATGCCCCCAACCTTTCATGCTTTTTGACTCTTTTAGTCCCTATCACGACGATATATCTTCAAAGTTGCACTTGAACCATCCCAATATTCATAGCTCAAACCTTCTGAGAAGCCAATTGTTTGCCCCTTTGTGCTGCTTTATACGCTCCTAAAGATCCAAGAATTGTATGTTTCTAATTGTATGTTTTTATGTACTGAAAATGAAAAGCCTTTATTGGTTGAACTTGAAAAGAAATTCGAAGCACCTTGTTGTCCCAAATTCACAGTAAAGAAAGTGATAGGTACACCGCCCCTATAGCGTAAGTGAGAGAAGGTTACAATCTTTTTTCTCTTTCTCGTAAGTGCTTCAACAAAAAGGATATGATATAAAACTATAAGTCTATAATTACATCATGTAGACTTTAACCACAACTACAACTATTGCCAAAAGTTTTGATCCAATAACACATTTCTGCTGAGTCCTATAAAAAGATAAAGGGAACTCAAAAACATCACCCTAGATTAAAGTCTAAAAATTGCATATTGTCACATGGACATGACTCAAATAACTATATTTACATTACTACTTTGATCTAAACTAAAGAGCACCATAACACTTATATAATAATAACATTTAGAAAAAAAAAAAAAAAAAAAAACTAGCTAAACTTATCAAACATGGAATTCTTCTAATACAATAGACCAAAGGAGGAACTGTCTTGAGACTCCTGAGCAAGATTTGCAGCAACTAAGGAATCAAAGATACTGACCCAATTCTCACATTCCACATCTTCTAATTCCTCTCCAACACCAATGTGGCTCCACTGAATTGGAGGGTTCTTGTCAATTTCGTCATTCCTAGCAAACCTTCCTCTGATGCGTGGCCTGCTGTCTGCCAATGTCTTCCTACAAGCATACTGATTCCCAGAAAAAAAAAAATAAGTTAATATTTTTGCAGTAATTTTTTCATAATTAAATAATATATATATTGGTGGACCATTAGAGACAATAAACATAATAGTGTTAGTTGGAGGGTAATATAAATGGTATATTGTTAATTAATTAATAATAAATTTATCCTTTTCTCAATAAATTATAATCGTTGATGGGATTACTGTTAGCATCTAACATGATATAAGACAAATCCTTAAAACAAAATTTTTTTCCTAATATATATTAGAATATACCTAAAAGCACAATTACGTATAATATTTAATCTTTTTGTGCTGGCAACAGGGGAATATCAAGCAATGAACATGGGGAGCAAATTCTTGTCCTAATGTATAGAAAATGTCTCACTTTTTTTTTTAACCAGGATTTTATTAAATAGATTATCTTTATGCTATATCCCATTTAATCTTTTTGTGCTGGCAACAGGGGAATTTTTTCTAAATTTTTAATTTATGGATATTATCCTAAACTGAATTTAAAAACCATATTTTTAAAAATTGAGATTTCTGGATAAATAAAAATTCCTCTTGGGATATCCCTTAAATCTTAATTAGACCTTTCATATGACTTTAATGATAATTTCATGAAGCAAGTTTCAAAAAGGAAGCCTGATAGTGATTTTCCTCTTAGCACAGGGTCATCCATTATATTTGTGGCATGGTTCCTTTAAATTCGGCTAAGGCTTAGTTTTTCCTTTTTTTTTCCCAATGCAAAAGGATAATATATCGTCAAATTTTGATGAAATATAAATTTCAGTGTTTAAAAGTGTAAGTTGTGCAGCCCAGGGTTTTCATTCAAAAAAGTAAAACATAGAAAGCTATTAAAAGTAAATATAATAAAAAGAACGTGTGTGTATATATATATATATATATATATATAAAAGGTAAGTTATACTTACAACTTTTTGCCGGCTTTTTATGGTTCCTTTAAATCATATTCGGCTAAGGCTTGTTTTCTACCAATGCAACGGTTATATATTCACAAATTTTGACTGAAATTAATTATTAATTAAAAGTAAATGATAACCGTTTTGTGGAAAAAGTAAAATTGTAAAGGTTGTAAAAAAAAATATAATAAAAATAACCTTCCTTTATTTATATATATATATAATATTTTTTTTTTTTTGAAAAGGCTGTACCTTAATTTTCTTGTTGAAGTTTCTCTGGTTCCTCTTGCTTCTGTATCTCTCAATTCTCACCTTCTTCTCCTCCGGGCTATATCGGCAGGCTTTGTTCATCCCTTCTATGATCATACTGCTTTCGCTTGACAATGGACTATCCGAGTAATGACTACGTTGTATTCCATTAATCCTCTGTACAAACGTTGCATGTTAAAACAACAACAATATTAATTAATTAATGCATATTGCAAAAAAAAAAATTTAAAAATCTTCACATTTTAGGGGATAAATTATCTCTTTACATGTGTAAAAATATGTGAGACCATAAAATCACGTAAGGAGAAGAGATAAAAAAAGAAAAATTAACCGTCATGCATTTTTATGTGTGTGAAACAAAAATGGAAGTAAACAAAAACAGAAAAATTCTTCCAAATTACTTTGGCTCAAATTTATGCTAACGAATGTATTTAATAAAGCGATTAATGTCGTAACCTCACCTAATCAAATTAATTGAACATGTGATATGATGCGTCACACTACTTACAAAAATTCCCTGATTCCATTCACACTATGTCTTATTTATTAATATAAGACAAAACAGTAACCTAAGTCATACTTAAGCATTAAATACAAAACATTTTATCAACTAAAATGATGATTCAAACAATAATACACGACAACCTAGTCTTGGTATTATGGCATTAATGGGATTTATCATGGTTTGTTGAATCAGCAACTATAAAAAATAGTCATAAGCACATACAAAGTATTGAACGCCATGTGCCCAAATTACACACTCTAGTAGCTTATCTCTTATCCTCTGCCTCACGAAAATTACTCCACTAAACACTTATACCTATATCTTATAAAGGTACTGATTCTTCCTATGTTGAGCTGATACATTAATCAACCATCAAATCCGTGGTTGGTGGCACATTTGGATCTTGCTAATACACACACTTATCATTTATGAGCACATTTCATTCTCTACAACACTATTCTAAACTTAGTCTATAAAAACAGAATTCCACTCCGCAACAAATAAAATTTTATTATTATAAACGTTGATGATGAGATATTCTAGAGAGAAAATATAATTTTTGAATGAGTAGTTGTGATCAAATAACATGACCACATGACCACATGACCATTTTTTCACATGTATCCACTCCCAAACTTCTTAGTCTATAAAAACAGAATTCCACTCCACAACAAATGAAACTTTATTCTTATAAACATAATTACATATTGTAAGAAAAGTCTCGTGTAATATTTAACTAGATACATAAACAAATCATATACTAATAATTTGAACAAGATCATATACTAATAAAGGTGTACCTGAAGATCACTAGTACTGTACACTTTCCTCACCGGAGAGTCCTCCGAGTCGAACAACTCAGCGAACAGAGCAGAAAGAGGGTGGTGGGTCCCATTCCTGTGAAGGGAATGGCTACTAACGCTCCTCTGCATAAAGGTGGGACTAACCAGAGAAGTGGGTGACCCAGTATAGCTGCTATAACCACTGCTACAGCTGTTGTTATTATTATTGTAACTCACCTCCGAGTTATTGAGTTGGGGGAGAGTCTCGTGCAGCGAGTCGAACTCGCTGAGTTCGGAGAAGAGGTTGTGCATTGATGGGGAAGGCGAGGAGGGAAGGGGTGATGCTGTGGCGGCGCGTGAGAATGGGGTGGTGTTGGTGTGTGCATACATGGTGGTGGTGGTGTTGAATGGAAGCAGTTAGTAATAACTAGTTGGATGAAGAAGAAGAATAATGAATGAAGGGTACACTGCCAGTGTCGAGCTTTTAAAACATTTATGAATCATGAAATTCACACTGCAAAAGCCAAAAAGTCCAATAAAGTATTATTATTATTATTATTTAAAAAAAATATTGAACGCGAGCTGTGAATGACGTGGATGATGACGTCATCAAGGGAAAGCGTTGACCTGTTTGCTTCAACTCAGACGAGTCATAGATAGGGTAGGAGTTAGGACATTGCGGTGGTAAAGCCTAGAAAGATATATTCGAAGTCTCGTTAATATTCCTCCATGTGATTTGACATACCTCACTAATTTTTTTTGTTTGATAACATTGATAGCTCCCTAATGTACTAATTGGGTTAAGAAGGCAAACATAGAGATCATAAAATTACGTCATTTTATTAAAAAATAAAAATAAAAATGCTTGCAAACCTAAATATGGTATCTTGATACTTTGGTATCATTAAAATATGGTTTTGTATTTGATATACTTTTATTGTGTAATATTGACTTGTGATTATAATTGGTGAATCATGTTAAGTATATTTTGAATCTTTGATGATTGATGATTTGTTTTTTAATATTTTCATATAGAATATATATATTTATATTTTTTTAATATATAAATTCGGATCTACTTGTATCCAATGGTTTTTACATTATTTGGGTTAAAAAAATTGAATTTTTAGATATAAATGGAATTGTATCCAATGGTTCACATTATTAAAAAAATTGAATTTTTAGATATAAATGGAATCAACAGACAAGATTAAGAGTGTAACTTACACTGGTGTAAGATGATTCTGACCCTATTATTATTATTATTTTTTAAAAATTAGAATTCAACGTCGTATCCTAAAAAAATGTGTCAGCAACGGAAATAATTTTGCCTTACTAATTTGTATGAAAATGATCATAATATTTAAAAATAAGATACATTCGCTAAACCAAATGATTCTTTACATGTTTTTCTTTCTTTCTTTTTTTGGGCAAGATTTCCAATTTGGTTATACGCGGATGATTATTTTGAAGATTAAATGTTTTAAAGATTAAATTGAAGAGAATAGAATATCTTAAGGGCTAAGTTGTTTTAAGTTTGGACAGATGTTGCGTGGTTCATATAATTTAATTTGTTTATCTCAATAGGGTAATGTTCTACATGTATTTAGCTTTTCTATATGTGCTTAGTTTATGTTATTTCGTTTGACAAACAACTTTAGTTTTGTTTGTGCTCAAAACAGAGCTCTTGTGTTTTTTTTTGGTAAGTAAAACAGAGCTCTTTACATTTGCTTCTTTTGACTATGAACAAGTAGGGAGGGCAATAAAGCAAAGAAACGTAGAGGACACCCCGTAAGAGATTGTTAGCATAAAACTCTTATTTCATTTCACATAAAAACTCGCTACTTAATTTGGAGGGAGTGTTGAAGGACGATTCTTCCACTTTTACGTGAGACAAATCTCATGTCTCCAATTATAGCTGTTAGACGCTTAAGATGAGGCTACTTGAACAGTCATGGTTTTATCTTTTAATCTCTGCATTCCAAAGATTGCCTTGATTATATGGCCCAATGAAAAAGTTCTATTTAATTTTTTTTAAAGATATAAGCTTATATTCTTTTATCACCTTATAATTATTATGTAGTACTATGGGGAATACATTTTTTTTTACCACAAACAAAAAGTTATTTTTTTTTTCTTTATAAATTTGTCAAATACTTGTCGACTGATGTAAAAAGAAATTTTTTTTTTTTACATATTATAACCATATATTTTCAGGAGAGTACATAATTATAAGAGATGAAATGACATAATATTATATTGTTTAAAAAACACACACTAAACTCTTTTTTTAAGGTGTCTAAATTACTATTTTAGACTAGGTAATCTAGTTATGCCGTTTTTACATAAAGTCCTTTGGACATTTTCACCAAAAAATCTCATTTTTCTCCTATATACCATACTTGTGGCTATCTCCAACACTTAGAGTCCGTTTCTTTACACTTTTAAAAAAAGTAACTTTTATCTCTTCTTCATTTTAGAAGTCTTTTTTTATAAAAGTTAAAGCTATTTATATTTGTATAAAAATATTTGATTTTTGAAAAAAAATTTAACTTTCGACTTCCGCTTTTTTTTAGAAGTTAAAATTTTTAGCTTATGGAAAAAGTAAGTTTTTGGTTTTTCTTTTTATTTCTATTTTTTTTAGAAGCAGCTATCCAAATGAACGAAAATTGAGAAGTGTTTTTTTTCAAAAAAAATCAGCTTTTGGAGAAAAAAAACTCATCCAAACGGGCCCACCACAAAATACAGACTTACAACGAAAGAACGTGTAAAATTTAGCATATGCAATTTCTATTTCTATGGATTGGGCTTGTTTCACATGTCCCCGTGAGGTACGAAATCTAAAAATTATAATTATAAGATAAAAAGCATAGGTTTTACATCGTTTTGTGACTGGAATATTTTTTTATTTTTTTTTTGCAATATGTGACTGCAATAGTTGAACAAGCAGGAAACAAAAAGTACAAATTAATATAAAATGGGAATCTTAGCAAACATAGTTACAATCTTCCATTAGGCTTTCTATTTGATTTGGTCTTTTGTTTACATCTTGTTTCAAAATCTAAATATCATAAGACAGAAAACATAGGTTTTATACATCTTTTGTGACTGGAATAGTTGAACCATAAACGACAAATTAAGATCATTTGGATCATATGAAAAATATTTACAATCTTCCATTAGGCTTTCCATTTGATTTGGCCTTTTGTTTTTTTGTTTTTTGGATTAATGCCTTTTGTTTTATTAAAGTATAGAGTGGGCACAGTTTCTAAGCAGCAAGTCTTCTTTTTATTTATAATCTGTCGGTAAGATATATAATTTATGTAAAAACAAAGTTAAATATACATTAAGATTGAAATCTAGCTTAATAAACCGAGAGCACTTCATGAATTTATAAGAAGACCTGAAAAAATGTGGAAGGCCTGGTAGGGGTGGATGTTAAGCTGAAGCGTGAGACTAAAGGTTCACTTAGGGTTAATATATATTTTTAATAATTATAAAAAGGGTTCGCTGTTTCTGCGGTTAATGCAGATAAGTTATCTGCAGTACGCCCAATACGACGTTGTTTTGAGGCAGAAATCATGATATTTTTGTAATTTTAATTTATTTTAGGGTTATAATAGTCTTTGTGTTTATTCTTTTTTAAGATTTTAATACCAAAATGATATCGTTTTGGGAATAAAAACAGATAAGTTATCTGCATTAACTGCAGAAATATTTTTCCCTTATAAAAATATCACTTTATTGATACTCTATTTTCTATTCTAAAACACTTGATAAAAAAAATAACATAAAATGACTGAAATAAAACCATACACATTCTAATTTCTCAATTTCCAATCATTACCAAAACCAAAAAATTCAGATTTATTGATACTTTATTTTCTATTTTCAAAAACTTGATAAAAATAATAATATAAATGACTGAAATAAAACCATACACATATTCTAATTTCTCTATTTCCAATCATTACCAAAACCAATTCAGATTTCGAAGTTCACGAAGCACTTTGGTCAAAGGAGGAGGGAAGTTGTAGAACTAGAACTTTCCTGCGTGGTCCTTTTTGTGTCAAATATATTGCCTCCCAAAGGCTATCGAATCGTACCCAACTTGCATCAGACCCCACCATTTACTGTAGTTTTCTGCATCCCTCCATGTGACAACCGTATGGAGATAGATATAGTGATATACAGCAGCAGTTCTCTTTTGTAAATTAATTAAGCCCTAAATTAAATTCTTAATCATCATTGCGTTGAGACAAAGCATCCCTAGTTAGGTTGTTAGGGAAGATTTAGAATTAGGATTTAGGACTTTTAACACGGAAGGTCATTATTTTCATCATAATCATCATTAGAATATACCTAGCACTACAAATATCCTGCTGGTGTGCTGCTTTCGACAAATATATTGGTGCATGTTGTTGTCTAAACGAGAAGTAATGTTTAAACACTTCCTTCTTAACTTTCTATTACCTTATTGTAGCACTCATGCATGTTATATCAAATTTGCATCGTTATATAAATCTTATATTGAATTTTAAATTTAACCATTCATACATGTGTAAGTGTTGGGAACTCGGTTCCCTCAAATTAGCTCTCAGAGACCTTTGTGCGGAAGTCAATTAATAAGATCCTAATCTCGGATCTTGGCAATTACCTCGGCCTGAATATCACTAGGTCGGTTAGCGCAGCAGAAAATCAAAAACGCAAAAGTGGGGAGAGAGAAGGAGAACAGAAACAGATTTTAACGTGAAAAAACTTTCTCCAACGAAGAAGTAAAAACCCACGGGACCTAGTCCAGATCAAAAATTCACTATGAAAATAATGGTTACAAAGAATCAGGATTCATCAATGTGGTGGTTAAATCAACCTCTCCAACAATGGTGATAATCAAACTACCCTAGAGATGTTTCTCTCAAACTCTCTCTAGAGATCTCTCAAATGTAAAACATAAAGCTTTGCTCAAATAATTTTCTCTCAAATATCTGTCAAATAAAATTCTCTCATCTGATCTAGCCTCCACCCACAACTAATAAATATTTATAGAGGAGGTGAAAATTAGGGTTAAGATTTTTTAGGAAACCCTTCAATGAGCTTGGACTTAGCATTGAAGGAGGAAGCCCAACCATAAGTTGATTATCTCTATTTTTATACCCGTGTAGATATTAATTGTTAGGTAACGGAGTATCATACAACTAACATAGAGTTGAGAAAAACTAAAATCTCAAGACATTTTTAATCAAACCATTTGCCAAGGTAAGTGTAAGTGAAAGTCTCTCGGTGCAATTGCAACAGTTACTAATTGAATAACCAATAAATTTGAACTGTTTTTTAAGACACCAACGATATAATTATCTTTATTTTAATTTCAACGGTCAAGAGAATAATGAATACGTCAATTGAAGTGACAAGCAAGATTTACGTAAAAAATCTAATTGAAAATAACTATGGGCAAGATCAAAGAAAAATTTCACTATATGAAAAAAATTACAAGTTCTTTCTAAATACAAGGATAAAACAATATCACTCTTTATAGCATAACAATATCACTCTATTAGTGTTTTTGGGATTGAGATGCTATAAAATATAAAGAAAAACCTGTATTTATAGGTCAGAGAAGTTCGCAAAGCTTTACGCATAAACGCATTACTCAGCGTTTCTAACAACTTGTGCAATTTGCACAATTGCTTTGCCGCCATCGAAATTGGAATAAATCCAATTCCAAGCTCACAGAAATCAAGTTGCATTACTTTCGGGCTCGTTTGGTGGACAGGTTAGGATAAGGGTAGGATATGATATGAGACTGATAAGGATATGATATGATATAAAGTTGATAAGTCCATATCATGTACTGTGTTCAGAGGCGGACCCACTCTTTTGCAAGTGTCTGCACACAAAAATTTGAGAATTTTTTTTAAGGGATGGGGTGGTTTAGGTCAAGTAAAAAAAAAAAATTAGGAAGATTGAAAAGAAAAAAAATAAATATATGTCCGACCATGATAGTTAAAATCGGGATCTTACCTAAAATCTGAAGGGGGATAAAAAATTATGGGTTCGTAATAATTCGACAAGTCTCAATGAAAGGTAACTTTCTGTATTTATTTTATTTGTTATTATAACAGCTTAGTTGACTCTTAATTATTATTTTTTATGTTAAATTAAAGTTTTCTTTTCTTTTCTTATTTATATTTTTTTTAATACATTTAAAATTTTCTTTAAAAAAAATCTTCGGGAGCCCTGCCACCGAACCCCCGCCTTAAGTGTGCATATATAAAAAAAATTTCCTGGGTCTGCCACTGCCTGTGTTTGATGAGCACCTGATTAGCAATATGATAAGATTATTTAGAAGGAGAAAAGAAAAAGAAAAAGAAAAAATAATGTAATAAATATGGGTTTTATAAGAGTTATGTTGTAGGAAAAGTAATTGTGTTATGTTATAGAGATTCGTTTTGCGTGACCAGAGTTTTTCTTTTTGCTGCGAGCCCCACAAAATGTTGTGTGTGTAGGAAAGTTTTTGTGGTCATGTTAAATGATAGATGATAAACCCAATAAATATAAATATATTGGGTAGTGAGAGAACATATTGGGTAGCGTGAGGATATATTGGGTATCCAATATTGATATCCTATCCTATTGAATCCTAACCCAGCTCCCCCCATAGGATAAGAAATCATGTATTAGATAGGATAAAATGAGACAATAGGATAAGTTAATCATATCCTATTGACTCACTAACCAAGAGATAAAAGTAGGATATGATAAGTTATCCTATCATATCTTTCTTATCAGGTGCTCCAAACATGCCCTCAATTACATCACAATTACAAAATAACAATTACAAAATAAGAACTACATTAACTTTTGTTAAACTGTTTTACAGCAAAATTGTTGAATTATTTTTAGG